>VZTH01002660.1:754191-953096 GCA_013397815.1 Aleadryas rufinucha
CCCCCCGGGCCCCGCACCGCAACCCGCCGGGCCACGGAGGGAGCCGGGGCCGGGGGCATCCCGGGATTCCACCCTCGTGGGGGCACGGCAGCGGCAGTGCGGAGCGAGGAGATGGAGCGGGGCTGGGGGCGATCGGGCCGCGGCGGGCGGGTTCCGCGGGAGCGGCGGAAGGAGGAAGTGGCGCGGCCGCTCGGTTCCCTGCGGGAACAGGCTCTCGTGCGGGCCCGGCGGCGCGGCCGCCTTTGCAGGCGCTGTCCTGCCCCACGCCAGCGAGCGGAGGGCCAAGCGCTGCACCTCTAACCCCAGAGGGAAGTTAGGAACCAGGATTTTCTTTGTGCGCAGTACGCAGGGTCAAATTTCAAGCGTCTTGCGATGTCTGGGATCAAAGTTGCGAGTACCTGAGGGATTGGATCCCTCGGCCCAGGTTCCCACAGGTACTTGGGTCTTTAACTCCCGTTTTGATTAGTGTGAGCTCCTAAACAGCAGAGTCGGTGTCTTAGCCTAACTTACTTAAACACAGAGCTCAGATAAAGGAATTCCGGAGTGCAGAACTTTCCTTCCGGTTAGTGTACAGTTGTAATTTATAGCCCACCTTTCCGTGCTCAGGTCTTGCAGACAGCATTCTCTTGAAGATATGAGCAGTTGTAAATTATGATCTCAGTTTCTGGAGATGAAATACAACGTGTTTAAGTTTACAGTTATTTTATTTAAGTCTTAACAACCTTTGCAGAATGCATGTGTTAGTACCGTGAAAAGAGAGTTGAGTGGAGCAGCAACATTTAAATTCACCCTAATAGAGACAGTCACACAAAAGTAGCAGAATTGATCTGTGAGGCAGATGCTTTCAGTCTGAATTGCAGTCTTTCCTTGCCACCAGGCCCTTTGGATGGATCAGTGTCCTTCTTTGGCCCCTGTTGGTAACACACCACAAGGGAATTACTTCATGTGCCCCTTTCTTTTTGCTGGTTAACCATGGTGGAAGGAGCTCCAACTCCTTAGGCACAGTGTCACTTCATTGTGGTCATGTGCCACACTGCAGCTCTTCAGTGAGGTACAGGCACGGCAAGGTGTCAGCCTGCTGAGCCCTGTGTTATCTCTCTGAGGTTGGGGTCCCAGCTGGCTGGCACATGCAGGTAGAGCAGTCAGTCATTATTATTGTTTGGCACATATATTAGCGCTGCCACCCGGTTACTTGCTCATCACAGAAGTGACAGATTTTAGGAGATGTCAAGTCAGTCTCTAGAAAAGAGTTGTTCATCACAGGCCACGCTCTGTGGAAATGGGTAGCCAAGAGGTATGAGAGGTAACATGCAGGCTGTTAGAAAGGGTGGTTAAAGGCCCCATTCTCTACTGAGCAAAGGTCTTTTATGTCTGGGACCAAGTGGAGTTAGAGGCAGCTTTAATACAGAGTTGAGAAAATGATGAAGAAAAAAGGGTGCTAAGATTCAAGAGAAAATAAAAAAATTTTTGTAATAAATAGAGTCTGCATTAGAAGAATAGGCTTTATGTAAATAAATTTGCAGCCAGGCTATGTATGCCTTCAATGAAAATATGTACTTATATGTACTGTATATATATTAACATGTGTTTAAAAACCAAACAGTGGGCAAAAGCTGGTGGATGAAGAATGAAAGTTTGCCATGACATATTCTCTCTTGAAGGGGCGCATGATCTCCATGGTATTAAAACATCTCCATGACAGAGTACTTGGAATATAAAAAACTTTGTGGACACAGAGAGAGGACAGAGTAGTTTGCACGTGCATGGTGTGGGAAACTTTCTGTTAAAGAGGAAATAACTATTTGGGGAAGTAACACAGGGTCCCACAGCTTGATGTTCTAGGCCTGTATAGAAAAAAGTAGAGAGATTAGGGCTGTATGACTGACTGCCCAACCTAGGTGTTGACAATAACTGTCATATATTAAGGGAGCATAGAGAACCTCCAAGAATAGGAAATATGATTGTTAATGGGAGGCCTCAGTTGCCGCCATGTAGATTATGTCATGGTCCAACATAAGATTTGCCCAGGTGCCAAAAAAACCTACTTTCTGGGTGTAGCTTATACAGATACTCTGGGGATAATAACTCTGGACAAGGTATTGGCCAGCAAGAATTAAGTTCAGAATTTTGCATTCAAAATCCCAGCCAGCTCTGACATGACAGTGGTCATAACATCCTTAAACTCAGTGTTGTTTCAGGAGCAGCAAAGGCAAGAGTTGTGGCAGTGTTTAATCTTCCAAAGTAGAACTTCATATAGCGAGGAAAGAAATTAATCAAATGGTGAGATGCAGCCAAAAGTGTGAAATAGTTGCAAGTGGCACGTAATTCTTCAAACACACTATTAGTAAAGGCTCAAAGCAATTGTATGTCATCCTTCAAAAATACCAAAAAAGCTGAGCAGGCCGACAAGCAAAGTAAAGCAGCTCAGTACAAGTAAAAAGACGTCTTTCAAATGTTTTGTCTTCATATGGGAAAGGTGGAAAAGAACATAAAAGCTGTCAAACACAGTAAGGTAGGCCAAAGAGTCATGCTGCTAAAGGCATGAAAACAATTAGAAAATACTCTTTGAATTGCATCAAACCCAGGAAGCCTGCTGAAAAGTTATCCATGCATAGAAGGAGTGGCCAAGGAAGATAAAGTCAGCGGAAGAGTGAAACAAATTCTCTGAGCCTTGCTTCACTGAGAAAGACTTTAAGGAGATTCTCTTGCAAGAGGCTTTCTATTTTTTTAAGGAGTGAACATGTCGGGGAATTTCTCCCGAAGTGAAATGTCTGTGGGAGAGGGTATGAGAACAAACCATTGAGAAGGATGAAGTAGAAGGCAGGAGGTGATACTTGTTGCAGAGTTTTAAAACAATCCGAATGGAAAGTTGCTAATATGTTGCCTCTTGTGTGTAACTCCCTGAGTAGGCCTGCCTTGGTGCTCTAGAAATAGAATGCAACAAATGAGCCGTCAGTTTTTCAAGATTTCTGTGGAGACTGAGAACTCAAGGATAGGCATTTTTGTTTGGTTGGTTGTTTGCCAGGGATTGGTGAATGGGACTAGTGAACATGGGTATAAATGTGAAACAGTGACAAAGACTAGGCTTGACTTCTTGTCGGGGAGTTGCGTGTCATGACTCTTGTAGCGTTCTCTAAAGGTATTGCTGAGTTGTTGTCTGGTTGATACAGTCTTTACTAAAAGCAGGGCCAGTTTCAAGGTGGGATCAGTCTGCTTTGGGCTGTGCAGTTATGGCCAGTTTGCTCAGTGAAAGGAGGTTGTACCCCTCACCCCAAGGTTGTCCAGGGCCTATGCCGTTCGAGGGATGGAGGAAGGGGTAGGTGGGGATGTGACAAGTTTGCTGGTTGTATTAACTCATTTGGAGCATGAAAATCCCAAAGGCTTAACCACAAAGTCTGCAGAAGAATTTTATTTTGAAAGTCTGGATGTAAGTTTGCAGATGAAGTTCAGTACGGACCAATTTCAGTGTAATGCACATGGATTGCAATTCTAATTTTCTGTACACGAAAATGAAGTGTGAACTGACTTTCTACTCAGGAAAAAATCATGCAACATATATAATCCAATGAAAAAATAAGCTCTGTGCCAAAATGTGGCTAATAAAGGAAAGGACAGGTTAGGAATTATTAGGAAGGAGTTAAAAAAAGAAATAGAAAACACCATCATGCCATTACAAATCCATGTTGCTCCTCTCTCCTGATTCAGGAAGTACTGAAAGTTGCTGAGCTACGGAGGAGGATGTCAAAGATGATCAAGGGTATGAAGGAGCTTTTGTGAAAGAGTGAGTAGCTTGGAAAAAAAGTAACTGAAGGGACCATGGGGATATTCTTTAAAATCATTAGTGTCACGAGGAAAGTGAAGAGGTAAGATAAATGAGACCCAAATAAAACAATTGGGAGGCAACTTCAAAACAACAGATGTTTGTCCTGCAATACGTAAATTGGGGTGCTCACAGCCACTGCATGTGTGTCAGGAGTTTACTCAGGTTCACAAGTGATTAGGCAGTCTGTGGGAGAGAAACTTGCTGTGCAACTTAGCAGTCAGGACAGTTCAGTATCAAATTTTGGGCACTGTCTGCTCACAGAGAATTACTGCAGATGCTGATCAAGAATTGTTGCTGAAAACTGCTAATAGAAACTTCCACTGAGAAGCATAAGCTACAGTCCATTTGCAGATAACAGAGAGAAGCAAGGCCACATACTGCCCTTTATTATGTGAAACTTGTAGCATAAGATTTTATCAAACTTCCAGGAAAAAAAAAGTCTATGATGATCCTGTTTGATTTGGGCTTACTACCCCAGCCCTCGTTAACCTGACAGCAGTTACAGTCAGGTTAAGTGTATCCTGTATGCATTTAACATTGCATTGGAGCAGTGCCCCTGCAAAATTCCTCTGACATTTGAGAATTAGAACCTCAGTTTGTATTTTGTGCATCATACATTGAAAGTCATGGTCTGTTTCTAGGTAAAGATACAAAACTAATCACATGGTACTCTTGCTTATCTCTGTGCCTCATTTCTAAAGATTGCTCTTTGGAAACTCGATTCTTCAAAGGCCTACAGTGATTGTGATATTGGGGGCATAAACCATAAGGCAGTGTTTACAGAAGTTTTATTGTAGCTTTTGTTGCTACCAACTGTGATTAGTGCAGAACATTTTCTGGTTAGTCCTTTGAGATCTCAAGAGCAAAACAAAACAACAAATAAGTAAGCTGAAAAGATTCTGGGTACTGTAAATGAGAGGAACAGATTTGTTAAGTTGCATATTCCTCATGTATGAATAGCATTATGCAAAAAATCATTTGGTATAATTAAATAATTTCCTCTTGGGTTTTTTGGGGTTTGGTTTGTTTTTTTTCAGAAGTTTTATTGGAACTGTATGAAGGTTCTTCCTTGTATTGACTATGTGCAAACTCCTGTGTTAAGATCAAAATAGCCACTAAGAAGAACTGAAATCAGCAATTAACAGTTAGTGGAAGGGAATCCATGTTGACAGTTTAGAGTTTAAAGTCAGCTTATATGTATGTAAATATATATATGCAGATGTACATATCTATGTATCTACATAGATAAAAATACATAAAATTAAGATTTTTGTATATAGCATAAATAACACATTGTACAGCACATACTTCTTATTGATAAACTGTGAAAAGGTTTTAAAACTTGCTCTTATGGTTAGTGCTGAATATGTTTTCAATTTCTTGGAAGCTCATGTAAAATTTCTGGTTTTTTGAATGACCTAGAGAAGAAAGAAAGAAGTGGTAAGCAGTACAGTAATGTTTGGTTTCTTAATTTGTAATATATTGCAGGCCTAGCTTTCTGTATGCCGGAAATCTTCTGACCCCTTTGTTTGCTTGGGAGCAGATTGCATTAAATCAAGTACAGCAGTCTTTAGGACAAGGCAAACATTTTATCTTGCTGCAGCTTGGGCACACATCCAGGAGCAAATCTGCCTGCATGTGGCATGCTGTTTCACCCCAGGTGCAGAATTTAAATTTTAACTCTCAAGTTATTTTAACCTCCAATTGTTGCTATATAGGTTGCTATCTTTCAAGATAAGCTTGGAAGTAATAACTTTCATGTTCCTGTCTATTAAAGAGTAGGGCAGGTTGCTGTTTGATGGTTTTTCAGTTAACCTTGACAGGCTCCGTTTGTAGCTCCCAGCAGATTTCTGGTGTTAGGAATGGTGTTAAGGTGCATCAAAACTGTTTAAATTTGTCCTTTGTTTTGAACTGCACATGACAGTGGATGCTGCCTAACCATTTCCCTTTTGCTGTGAAATTATTTTAAGTACTTTTTAAAGACTTAGATACTTAACATTAATACAGCACAAAAGAAGGAAGGGTTTCTTACGCATTTGGTTTTGAAAAGTGTGACCTGTGGTTAAGTTCTGCTTTCTGATATGTATGGAGGGATATATGCCACTTGAAGGGCCTGATAAGTGCACAGAAGACAAAGCCTGTACTGTAATATTTCTATTGATATTGAATATTGCTTGACGGCATTCCAGGCAAGCCCCTTACAGCTTTGTCTAAGCAAGAGAATGCCTTTGTTGTTTAATAAATTAAGGTAGCAATACATTTAGCTGTTTATGTGCATTTCATGCGTATATGTATAACACATTTGGTGCGTGATGGGGGCTTTTGTGCATTGGTGTACTGGCTGCTCTTTTAAGGTGTCTTGTTGAATCCTGTAAATGATCTTTATATGCAACTGAGACATGAATCAAGTGGAAAATACTGAAGTACTGAATTTAATTGGATGAGACATATAAATGTGTGAAATCAAAACTAAACAGCCCCACCCCAAAACACTTTCCAAAATTGTGACAGCATCTTAAAAAGTTTATCTAAAATAATTATAATTCTGCAATAGGAAAACAGGCAGGATAGGAGAGTAATGTTTTTAAATTACTGAAAGCTTGCCTGCAGCATTTGAAATCCCAACAGTGTTACATGAAAAAGATGAAAGCAAAACTTGAGGATAAAATTGAAACCAAATATAAACAAAAGTGAAACTGACTCCGTTGGTTTTCATTTCCCAGTTGGCAAAAATGAAAGAATAAACACAGAGGAAAGAAGCATGAGAGCTGAACTTGAAAAATTAATTCAGTTTTACCATTTATTTAATCTGTCATCTAAATTTGACTGCTTCATGGCAGCACCCCCTTAGCAAACTACACAACAGAGAGTAGGGGCTGCACTCCTGGTTTATCCAGGTACCACATTTCACAGCCGGAGGTTTGGGCAATGGCCCTGCAATATGGGAAGTGGCATCTTCTTCAGTCACGGAAGTGCCATTTTGAAATGCTGTGGCAAACACGTACACGAAGTACAGTGGAAGTGATGACATCCAGGATGATGAAAGGAAGTCAGTCATTCAGCTGGCCAGAGTACTTGAGCTTTAGTCATGTTGAGATTCAGGTTGCTCATAGGATTGGGTATAAAATACATGGTGGGCTTTTTTTTGCATCCCACTTTTGGGGTCATCCACTTAGATCTGGGGCAGATCAACAGTAACCAAAAGATGTAATCTGGTATCAGCTTTGCTGATGGCATGAAATTACTGTGAATGGTTTCACTCGATTTCCACAGATCAGTCAACAGCTAGAATGTACTTTGTGACCTTGAGAACTGCCCAGTGAATTAGTCAAAAAATGGCCAAACATTGGATGGCTGTGTAATCTCAAATGAATGTCCTTCTCCTATTTAGAGATGCATGCTCCAGGGCTGTATTGAAATAAAGTTTGGGTGTTGATGAGAAGCTTGGACAATCTCTGCTCTGCTGAAGCTGTACTGGGGTGAAATGAAAGACTTTAATTCCAGAGGTCTAATTCTCACACACTTGAACACATTGCATTCAGGCAAATAAAAACTAAATTCTTTGGATGCCAGAACAATTCTGGAGATTTGAGATTGATGAGGGAAGCCAAAGAAGTCTAGCTTTGTTTAGTTTAATAATGTTTATGCAGCTTAGATGAGAAATGAAGATGAGTTGAGTTGTCTCACTCTAGCTCAGTAGTATTTTAGGAAACTTCCGAGATAGAAATAGCTGCTGCAGATCACAAAGTGAGGCTGTCTAATTGCTGTTGGTCTGTGGTAAACACAAAAACTTTAAATTAAAAGCACATTTTGTAACCAATCCTATTAGCTATTCATATCCAGTATGTCCTGTGGCAGAGGAAAGAGTAGCATTTTTAGAAAAAGGAGCATTAGATCATATCATTTCAACAAGCATAAGTACAAACATTTAATACTTAGTACACTTTAAGTGCAAGCCTTTCAAATGTGTGTACAAGAGAAAGACATTTCTCTCTTAAATTCTTCAGTGTCAAGCAATATCTCTGTAATAACTAATTCAATTTATTTTTTGTGCTCAACACATCTGCTTCTTTCATGGTGCTATTTTTGTAACTGTAAATAAGTTCATGTGACAGACATGTTTCCAGTTCACAGTGTGGGTGATTCAGAGGATCCCAGCCCCCAAGTCTGTGCCTGCCGTGA
Organism: Aleadryas rufinucha; assembly: GCA_013397815.1. Classification (NCBI taxonomy): domain Eukaryota; kingdom Metazoa; phylum Chordata; class Aves; order Passeriformes; genus Aleadryas; species Aleadryas rufinucha. The sequence goes on from VZTH01002660.1 coordinate 762,197, forward strand.
TCTGTCTGTAAAGAAAGTATCTAAGTAAGCATGAGAGTGTTTTTTACAAATCCAAACTAGCATATACTTTTCTTGAATACTTTTTCTTAGAAGTAAAGGAGAAATTGCTTTGCTGAAAGGTCTGGGTCTGCTTCTCTTGGTGAGGTTAGGCAGAGGTAGTTTAAGTCTTTTGCTGCCGAATCTGGGTGCTATGCTAGCGATTAGAAGTTTGGGTAGCAAAGGTGTAAGTTGTGGGTTAGCTATTAACTTCAGTGGTAGAAACTGCCCTTGCTCAGACAATAAAATGAAAGCTTTAAACAAATATTATATCACACTTTAGTGCAGTGTGCAAATAGTTCTTGCTGTGTGTTGCAGAACAGTGTGTTATACAAACAAAGGTAGCTGTGAGAAACAAGCCAAATCCAAGCAAGGTGGATTACATCAGGTGCAGGTCGTGGCCGGTGAATGTGAACACTCTTTCTTGAACACATTTCTCAGTGTTTGCTATCTGGAATAATTTTTTTCTGCATCCCTGAGTGCCTCTAAAATGTCATCGTCTTCTTGCAGTCCTGTCTGAGCCTCACAAGCCGTCAGTGTGGGAACAATGAGATTAAGCACTTTTCTTTTACAATGGCTCTTTTCTAATGTATAACACCCTATAAAACACTCATCCTGTACTTAGGCAAAGTAATGTTAAAATATTAGGCAAAGGAATGTTAAGCAGGACACTGAGATAAAGACTGCCCAGGCTTCAAAAGGTGCCGCGCTGACCACTAGCCGCCCGGTGGCGTGGCAGGCGGCGTCTGCTGTCCTCTTACTCTGGACACTCCGGGAGGGCCCGGCGCGACAGCACGGAGCAGGGTTCTATGCAGCTCAAACCGCAGATGTTTGCCCCGGGAGCCACAGCTCGCCCTGAGGCTATCTGCCAACAGCCGATTAGGCTGTGCAGCCCAGATGGAAAAACCGCAGCAGGCGAAGGTAAAGACCGAAGGAGGATTCAGGCGCTAGTGTATTCCAAGCAACTTAATAAAGTCTCAGAAGGAACTAGCCACCCGAATCTGGCCGTTGGTCTGGCCTCTGGCCGTTGGTCTGGCCCTGGCCGTTTTGGGCTGGCCTGGCTGGTTTAATTAGCATGAAACTAAATAGAAGAGTGGGGAAAAGGGAGGAGTAAAGGAACAACCACTTAGGGAATGACAAGGGGGTGACATACAACCAACCGGGAAACATATTGGGAGGGACTAGTTTAAACTAGCCAACCAGGGATGTAACAAAACAGAACTTTCCAGAGCCTAATAGAATAATCAATGAACTACTTATTAAACATAACTTCTACTAACTAATAAGGAACCGGGGGAGAGAGAGGGTTCTAGAAACCAGGGAGGAGACATGTTCAAGGGAACACCTAGTAGGCGGTGGCATCACAGCCTTATCTCCTCCTCCGATCCGCCCTCAGAGGTGGAGTCTCGGGCGGGGAAACCAACCCACTTGTCATTCACCTGGAAAGTGGGTTGGGCCACCGCCACAAAAAGGTACTCTCAAAGTTTAAGATCTTGCAGGTATGCGCATGCATAATTTTCCACTACTTTCGGTGGGAGCCATGTAGTAAAAGTGCTTGTTAAAAGTTTTAGGGATGTCTCCTGTAAACCTAGGGAGCTCGTGAGAATGCAGTGGTCTAACAGAACCATGGCATTGAGTTGCATCAGTGAAGTGATTCTTTATAGTTGTTTGAGCTTTAATAGCCTTCTAGTTTTCACCAGGCTGGAAAATTCTTCATGTATCAGGCGTCAAATGCTGAGTTTTCCTGGCAGCTTTAAAGAACACACAGAGTTTGGCTTCCATGGATTCCAACTGACACAGCTAAGCAGCAGCAGCAATTACGTGCGGGTATTCAGGAGTGGATTCGCATGGGAGTGCTTAATTCCAGAATAAAATTGATTATTTTGAGGATAACTGCTCCTCAATGCAAGGAATTAATTACTCCCTGATAACCATGCCAGCAAAACTCTTGTTGTAAACAAGCCCCTCCCAAACTTGTCTAAGTGAAGTACCGGAAAGTCACCGCCTCTCTTCTAGGCAGCGTTTGAGAGAAAAATATTTAGAAATCCCAGATACTGAGAAGAAATCATGGTCAGTCATCAGACATAACACAAACCTTAAGAAGAAAACAAATCAGGTATTGGACTGATTATTAATAATCAATTTATGGCTGCTTTTGAGACTCTTGGAGGAGGTGGCAAGGGAAGTCTTCTGTAGTTACATGCTGTAGAGTGTCCCTTGTACAGATGTGTCGTCATCCTGATGCCTCCAGAATCTGGTGTCTCCCATCTTCACTCCCTGTAGGACCTGAGAAACAAATGAAAAAAACCCCCAGGAAACAAAGGATTCTTTTAAAGCTGAAACTAAAGCAATCATTTTGTATTGTCACCAGACTTGCAGACATCGATGTGTGTGCAGATGATCATCGTGGCAAGGATACTGCGGAGATGATCTTTAGCAATCTGTTAAAAGCCTGGCCCAAATTCCCATCTGATGTAGGTTGCTGCAATGCCAGAGAAGTGAATGTGCTCGACCGCAGACGTTGTGTTCTTCAAGTGTCATGATAGTGTTCAACACAGGAGCCAGCACAAGGGAAATTTCATTGTGGGTATTGAGAGGCTGAAGCCTTGCTTCATTATGGCTAAGTCCAGAAGCAAAAAAAAGAGCAACCTTCTGGGTTTATTGTATTAAAATAAGATGGCTTTTCTTCAGTGAACTTCTAGTCTACAAATCCAAGGGCTAACTCTAATGAGACCTGAGATCACTGCAAAATAACAACTCATGTCTTTGCTGCTGAGGGAGAATAAGCTCTGCATGGAAACCAAAGAGTGTTTTGATGTGTAACGTCTGAATCTCAGCCAGGGCATGTTAACATCCTTTGGGTGGAACAGAAATGCTGTAGGGCTGATGAAACATACTCTATATACAGTATGAGTTCTCACTGTACATTTTCCTGAGCATGTTTAACATGCAGTCTGTAATGCTGATTTCAATGCATGCTTGAGTTATTTTTGCCTTTGTTTTCTTTGGTTTTTGTTTTGTTTTCAGGGAAAATCAGGTTGGTTGTTTTTTGCCCTCTGTCCCTTGAGGATAAAAGGGCTTTTCTTCATTCTACTTTGTGTATCTTTCTTGGGTACAGCAGCAGGAGAGGAGCGCATGCTGAATGCTTCCCTCCTCCTCCATCTGCCTTGCGATGAGGTGGGCACAACCTGGACACTGCATTGCAGAGCCTTGGAAAGTTGGGTAGCTGTTGCTAGCATGAATCTGTCATGCAGCAGCCTGGTTCCCCAAGCTTTTCACCACCCCACAAAGCTTTCCCCTTAGCAGCCATAGTCCTGTTGTAGCCCTGCCACATTTTGTTTGGGAACCTAGAGACGCAGGTGAAGTATTGCCCGGTGGTTACCTGTACAGGTTCTTCTTAATGGCCAGGCCATGCCTTACACCAGTCTGCTGAGGACCTGTGCTCTCCCATCCTGCCTGCTCTCCAATTCTTGGCTTTCTGGCCTGTCTTGATGAAGTTGCCTCCTTCCTGCAGGCACCAGAGCAAATAAGGTAACACCTTTCCTGGCTGCGGTGAACTCTTTCTGGGAGATGGGCAGGAAGGACATAGTCTTTTCTGCTGTCACCACAACATTAGGAAAGAGCAGGAAAAATACTGCCATTGCTACAATGTGGATCAAGTGTTACAGCCAAAACAGAAGCAGTTGGCCATGGCAAATACTTTAAGGGAGCTTGCGGCAAGAGGCGCTTAGCGACAAGCAAATGTGCCAGTGATGTTTCCCCCATCCCTCCCAGTTCAATAGGGCATCACTGACAGAATAATGATAAGGAAAAAGGAGGCACCATTACACGCAATTAAAAGACCAGAGAGGGTAGGTTTTGCTTTCTAACTGGCTATGAATCCAGAAAGTCTGTTACTGGTTTTTGTGGGTTTTCTTGCTTTGTATCTGTTTTCTAAGCAAGGATTTAATTTTTAACCTGTAACCCTTGTACCTCTAAGAATGGCAATGCCACTTTTCCTCATTTACTACTCTTTAATGAAGTGTTTTGCTGTTGGTTCCAAAAAAGATAAGGATATTTGCATAATTTGGGATTATCAGAAAGAAGGCATGTTCTGCAGCACCTGTGGTAAGATTCTCCTCCACCTCATGGCAGATGGAAAATGTACCAGGCAGAGGTTTTTTCTCCCCACAGACTGCAGGCAGGGGGATTTCAGGTGTCCACAGTCGAAGCAGCTGAGTAAAGTGCACTTCTGTTGTCCTTTCAGTGTCAATCTCACATTTCTGAAGTATTTCTGAGCAGGTGAGTCTAACAGGTTTTCGTACCTGGGAGAAGGCTCTATCCCTCTGACAAGTTTGACTTCTGAGCAGGGGTTTGCTCAGAGTACAAATGGTTAAATCTTTGAAAGTGGTATTCACAGCAGAATAGCTGAAAAAGGTGGTCATATATGCAAAATCCTATATGAAAGCAGAGTTCAGTCTATAACCAAAGAGCAGAATTTTGCTCCAAGTACTGTTCTTTAAAAAAAGATCATGTTTCCTTGTATGCTGGAACAGTCTTGGCATAGACACAAATACAGAACACAGTTCTCTGAATCCTAAAATTAGCATATGTTCTCATTTCAGCATATCTCTTTGGTCACACGGGATGATTGATGCTTTTCTTAACTGCATCAGCCTTAGCAAACAAAGGGAATAGTTTAAAATTTTATCAGCAAAGCACAAGATAACTTTGCAAAAAAAAATATTGCTGGTTCTGTATTTGCAGGGGAAAGATAAATCAATACCTTGCAATATTCTGTACATGTCCTCTGAGGAACAGATGTTTTTCCACAGCTTTGAGCAAAGGCTATGACGTACATCACAAATGTGCCTCCAAGATCTTATCCTGCCTTAACTTTTCACAACCATTAATAATATTTCCATATACTGACAAGCCTTTTAACTAGGTACTTTGTGGTAGGGAAAGAAGAACTGCTTTTCTGGCTGCTTTTTTGGGTGTGGTTTTTTTTTTTTGGTTCTACAGAAATATACTTTTAAGAAAGTACCCACAGGCATAGAGTAGCTTCTGTTTTTGGGATAACCTTTGTGCCTTTTCAGTTATCCAGATGCTGCCAGAGTGAAACTGAAGGAAAGAGAACATCATGTACTGCTCAGATGAAATGCCTGCCATGCCATTGCTTTCACTTTCTGTCTACAGCTGCTGTAATTCTAGTGAAGAGCTCTTCATTCTCAAAGGTTACACTTTCTGTATGGCAGGAGTGTTATCTCTGTCAAGGAAAAAACAAGTCAGACTTACTAGAATGTTCTAGTGGAGAGTAGGCAGGACTACAAGCTCTTTATCAAACATTATGGAGTGAAAATATGTGTATATGCAGATTGCAACCAGTTTATAGCTTGTTGGGGACCAACAAGCTATAAACAAGCTATAAACTTCACCATGTTCTTGAAGTTTCTAGTTGCAAAAAATAGGCTGAACTGACCACAGGGCTAGCACGAAGAGTGCAGTAATTAAAGCTTCAAAGAAGATCAAAATAATCCCTCCATAAACTGTGGTGGCAGCCCATCCATGGGCCATGCTTCTTGTATGGGAATGGGGCTGATGTCTTGCCCATTCACCACTCGTTTTTGATGTCTTAATGTCCATTGATATATTTAAGCTCCCACCCCCAAACCAGCAAATGCCCCTGACTGTGGTCCTCTCTAATATTGAGACAGATGGTAAAAATAGAGCAAGAAAAGGGAGGTTATATTCATGGAGCTACCAGTCAATACGTTTGTAGGAGGCATGGTTAAAAATACTGGTTTTTGAAGACTGGCTGTCTTACTAAGAATGTCGTACTAAGAATCATAAACTGATATCCCAGCAGGTAGTCCTGCTTACAATGTCTAAATGAGCTCCTCTTTTCAGATAGGGCAGAAAAATGCTTTCTGAGGTCCCATCTGGAGCTGACGGTGTTTCTTGGTGATTATTCTCACTTTCCTCCACTATGAGACAGTGATAAACCAGAAGAAAAAACGAACAGGAATTATTTTCAACATAATGCCAGGAAGACTCCAACACCGGGTCTCTGGGAGTATTAAGTGTTTTCTTGTGTTCTCCACAAAAAGGTGCTGGGGGTCAGTACTATCCAGATTTAAAGCTGTTGTCTAAAAGCACAGGAACAGTTTGGGATTAAGGGGTTCCTCCCTGTCCTTCCCAGGTGCTCCTTCCTACTCCTATGCCAGAGTGCTTTCCTCTCTTGGTTGTGCTGTCATGTGTGCCTTTGAGCAGGATGGGAGCTATGGTCTGGATTCAAATAGATGAAAGTGACCCTGCAGAAAGAGATGTTGCTTGTAAGCCTGCTAAGTTCCTGGACTTCTTTGGAAAGCTGCCTATGCAAAGAGTTGTGTTAACATGCAGCAAAACTGGGATGGGACTGAAGAGTGATGAAGTGATGGAGTACGAGGTGCTTCTTTGCCACTGGTGGAGCTGTTGCTGCTCCTTCCCTCTGCAGCCCCAGCTGGCTCTGCTCCGCTCTCTGTCTGCCTCCATCCATGGTCTCTGCAGGATGGAGGAAGATGGTGTCAAGTGACCCAAGGCAGTCATCAAGCCATTTTCCTCCTGGTTAACCAGAGTGTGAAGGTTCAGGCAGGCAAAAGTAACCAGGCTTCTGGAGAGGTTTGCTTAGGCCTGTGGGTGGGTACCCACAGCTCAGGAGATCATGGTAGTGGTGAAGCCAGTGGGAACTGGATGCCTTGGCAGCTCTGAAAATACTGTTAGACATGCACTTGCCCCCAGTACGAAAAATACCAATGGCTGCATGTAGCTTCTTCTACGTGTGAATGTGCAGGGGAAGTGCAACATTAAGGCTGACCAGGAGTGGGAGGTAGGTGCATAAGTGCTTTTAGTTTTACAGCCTGCTCCAGATTATAAATGTTGATGTTTTGTTCTTCTTAAAAAGATTGACTATTTCTGCTTTTTTTCTTTCATCTGGGTAAAGACTGGAGAGAGGCTGGCAAGAAAATTGACATGCCTGCTGTTTTGTAGGGCTCACCTTAGTTTCTGACTTCGTAGATTTGTTTTATAATTGATATATTCTGATGGATGGTGGAGCTGGTGTGGTGTTAGGCAATGGCCTCTGAAACTTTACATGATTCTGCTGCCTATTTTGGAGCATTTCAAAGGTCTTTACAAACTGGAATGATTCTTAATGTCAGGTGTTTGAGTCTGTACTCACTGATGAATGGACTTCAGGTTCTCCCACCCGGAGCCAGTGGAATAAGGCTTCAAGTGCACCCAGTAATGCCATTTATGGACAGACAGGAGCTACTTTTAAGGCACTGCAGAAGCTGATGTTTCTTTCTGAACAAATCAAGCATGCATTTGACAGCTCTGGATGGAGATATGGCACCTTCATTTCCCACAGGCAATTACTCAGTAGAGTTGACTTGGTATTTTCATCAAAAGGATGTTGTTGACATGCAACTGCCAAAAACCCTGCTACCTTTTAGCACCATTGTGGTCAGTGCTGTCCTGAGGCAGCCAGGTCTGGGAATGTCTTCTGAAGACATCCAGCTTTATTTTCAGCAGCATGTGCTCTTAAAGGAGCATGGGGTGGGGGTTGTGTTTTGATGAGCAGAAGCACGGCTGTACTTGCCCCTCTGTGAAGGACATAACTCCAGAAGATGCCCACTGTTCCCTCCAGCTGAACATCATTGTAGGATTATTTTTAGCTGAGTTTGAATTTACTTTCAGATGAACACGTCTTGGGAGCCACTCCTCCCTTCTCACAAGCTGAACTTCTATCTTGATTACCTTGGATTAATTTGTCTTGGTGTGGGTGATGGATGTGAAGGTGTGTGCTGACAGCTGCAGTTGCTAATCCCAGAGGAATCCCAGGGTGCCGAAAAGGAGATGAGCACCTTTCCGCAGTATCTGCAGGGGAGCAGCTGGAGAAGCCCCCAGGGATGTGGGAGGGAAGAGACAGGCTGGCTCAACTCTGCCATTTTGGGCAAGACTGGCTTCCTTGTAGTAGCGATTGTTGGCAGCTTTCTCGTTTCCTGAAATGTATTGCTTTTGCACAAAGGCAGCTTCTGTTTCTTCCATGTTGCCTGTCCCAAGTGGGATTCGTTGCTGCTGCTTTCAAGATGACTTTTCTGCCTTTTTGTCTAATTTGTTCATTCAGATGGGCTTGAAATTTATCTTAGGGGCTTATTACACAGAAGACAAGAGGAGTCCGACTGCTAAATGGCAACACTCATATTGAATGTTGAATCTGGTGCACAGTGTTTCCAGGAATTGTCTCAAAGTGCATGCATACTTAAAGATACCTTACAAAGAAAGGCATCTGTTGCAAGTAATTGTTTCTTCCTTGTCAGACAAATAAAAATTTGCTCATGTTTTTAGTACATTGCCATTTGCATTTTTCAGCTTTGACTCAAACTGTAGTAGGGGAAGATGGTAGAGATCTCCTGTACACATTCTGCAACCTGGATGAGGATTGTTGGTGCCAAGGAGAGGGGGGTGCAGCAGCACAGCCGGCTGTTGGCACCAACCTGGGGGCTGAGAAAGCTGTACCCGCGTCACCCTTGCCCAGAAAACAGCTTGCCTCTTACACAGAGAGGGGATATGCACAAGGCCTTGGCCTCTGTTGGATTTCTGGGGCTGGCTGTTTTGTCATATCTGAAGAGAACCTGAAAGGGAGCTGAGCAGTTGCCACCGTTTTCTGAGCTACTTTAGAAATTCATAGTTACTGCAACAGGCTGCAGCTGAAGCACAAGTGACCAGCTCCGCACAGTAGTAAACAAAATACCAATATGTTTGCTAAGAGATTAGTGTGAGCATGGCTGCTGGTAAATTCTCTGAACACATCAAAGAATCTTATTGTTACATTCAGGTTTTAAGTCCTTATTAGTTTCAGGAAATACATGTCCTGAGAGCAATGAGAGGAAACTTTGAACGTTTTTCTTCCTCTTGTGCTGGGTGTGGGCTTGGTACTGCCTAATTGTTAGTCTGTCCCATGCCTGTACTCCCATAGGAAGCAAGAACAAACCCATTTACATTTGTGCCATTGCTGTGTGCTTTCAAATTTTTCTTTTTCTCTTTTATTTTTAAGATCAAAGGTGACAAGAATAGTGGAGCAGAGAAGTTAAGAATGATGCAGAGAACACAGATGTGAAGAGCAAAAGAGAGAGGAAGGAGCTGAGCCCGGTGCAGAGGGGGCAAGGAGAAGCAGCAGCCTAAATGCAAGTACTTGAATGTGGAAATGATGGGTTCCAGGCTGCTTAACAGGCATTTAATGCATTGCTTTAATCTGCATCTAGTGCCAGTTGGTGCTTTCAAAAGCGGTGCCTGAGATAGGTTAATGCCTGAGATAGGTTAATGTTTTTAAAATTTTCTGCCTCAGGTTCAAGACTTTGGACTCCTATGTCAATAATTTACCACTCTAAACAGGGAAGTGGCATCAAGGTCACGTGTGCGTGTGTGAGAGAGAGAGAGAAAAAGAAGTCAGTTTGAGTCTTAACTGAGTAATATAAGGTGGCGTAGTGCAGCTGAGAGGTGTGTGAAGCACTCTCTTCATAGCTGAACAGCACTGAAATGTAAAATAACAGATAAAAAAATCAGTGACTGGATTGATCAGAGAAAGCTGGAGGGAGGGGGTCAAACTACTCAGTCACAACCAAAGTGGTCTGCTAAATTGCTGTGATGTAAAATGTATTTTTATTAATTCTAGTCAAGTTCATGGGACTGCAAAAGCCATTTGAAAGCCCTTTTGTTAGCAGGAGCATCATTTTAGCTAGTACAATGATGCCTCCTGCATGTGAATTCTTTTTGTTACATATTTTTTTCTTGGCAAAAAAAGGTCTTTTGCAAATGCAAGTGCGTGGACCAAAAAGAGGTATCTCCAAGGGAGTAATTGTTTTTCTTTGTGACCTCTGGCATCCCACCTGTATCAGCAGACAAGCTTTTGCCAATATCCTGTGTCTTCTTCAAGTGAAGGTTTTCCTAATCCAAGTGTACCAGAACAGTATTTTTTGACATAAAGAAGACTTTATCTCAGTTGCTCTTGTTGGAGGCTCGCACACAGATCTAAAATAATGATTATATTTACAATTGTTCAGTGCCTGCAAAGCTCTAAAAAGTGTACTGTGCAGAGGTGGAGGAGCTGCCTGGGGGTTCTGCCTGCCAAACAAGTAACCTTGTCTCTTGTTCCCTGCAGCTCCTTCCCAGGTGGGTGACAATGCCTGTCGAAAGGATGCGGATGCGGCCCTGGCTGGAAGAACAAATCAACTCTAACAGAATACCGGGGCTGAAATGGATAAATAAGGTAAGGTGGGGTGTGCATGCATGTGCTGAAGGGAAACTTGATAGCAGTGGCTGAGGTCTGCATAAGTAAATCAGCTCATTCCTGGTTTTCAAAGGGGTGACGTGGGGAGGAAGGGCAAAGCTGAATGCTTCCTGCTGAACCTGTTCCTCCGGCCTCGCCTGCCAGATCTGAAGTGTCCTGCTTTAGTCTGGTGGATTTGTAGCTCATTTGACAGCATTTTCCAACTCTTTGTTGTTGAAGTGAGTGTTTCTGGAGACTCTGCTAGGACTTTTTTTTTTAACCTAGGAACACATTGTTCAACAAGTAGCATCAGAGGGATGTGATCAAAATGCTCTCCTGAGGTGGAAGACTATGTTCAGTGTTAGACTCTGAGTTGAAGCAACAATCTCCTGTTTCAGATGTGTAACTTCTCTGTTACTTCTCAAACCGAGAGAAAATAGGGGAGAAAACAGGAAAATTTTCTCCTGCCAGACTCAAACCTAATATTCCTGCTCCTGAGCTCTTACTAAGTGCTCAAGACCCTTTGAGAGCACAAGCGTGAGCTCAGAAATGTCAGCGGCCAATTTGAATTTATTGTGATTGGTTGAGTAAAACCTAGGAGTGTATTTGAGACTTTGAATACTAATAAATTCTGGAAATGTTGCAGGCTTTCTGCACTATGCAGGAGAATAATTCACCACACAGAAAAGCATGAAGCTGTTTTTGCTACAGAGGCTACTTTATTAGCAGAATGGGTGGAAATGCACAAAATCAGGTGCAGAAACATAGGAACTGGCTCTCTGGTTAAGTCACTAACCCAAATAATTTGGTATCCTCCCTATAGCAGTAGTAGTTGTGGTACTCAGGTGCTCATTTTCAGAGCAGAAGAATGACAATTGAAATTACTACTTTTTTTTTTGGCTTTCAAAGCTAGAAATGCTCATGACTATGAAATTATCAGGAGCGCTTTAAATTTCAGTTATGAATCTTGTTTCTCAGGAACTTCCTGCATCAGTGACTCTCACATGCTGTGGCTGGGTAAATAAATATTGCTTTATTCACTCCCTAGTTAGCTGCCCTGTGAATTTGAGTAGGTCCTTATTCTTGCATAATGGGGTCACAGCTGAAGAGGAGGAGACCGGTTTTTACTGTTGTCTTTGTAATTTGAGTCTCATGTTCGGGTCCCTCTCCTTGAATATCTCTATTTTGGTGTCAGATTTCCTGCTGACAGTCCATGTCTGCTGTCCTTTGCTGGGCATTCCTGCCTAATCGTGAAATAATTTCTCTGCTTTGAGTTTTATTAAACTCTGATTCCCCACTTCTACCCTCTCATTTGGCATCAGTCTGGATTGCCTTTAGGATGCTCAACAAGATAATTGCACATCTGAGCGTTTCTGTTTGAAAATGTTTAAACATTCATTCTAACAATGGATCATTAAACTAAAAATATTTCTATTTTTACTGTAAATCCTGACCATAAACAAAGCCATGCATGGAATTAATGATACAGTGTCATGTGTATCACAGCCTGTTCTATACCCATAGAATCAACCTTGGAGGCTCTAGGATTTTGGGACTTGTATATTTTAATCAGAGTTTGGTAAAGGACAGTTCACAGTTTAGAAGAGGTGTGTCAGATTAACAAGAGAATGAAACTTGTGTGTGTGCACAATTTTTAAGGAAATAAAATTTAAATATGAAAGAAATTATTACCATTCTGGGTTGACATTGGCTGGCTGTTCTTGGGGATTTTTTCCAAACTGAGGAAAGAATTAAACCTCTCTCAGTTAGAAATGACAAATCAGGTACAGCTGACACATAATTCTTTCCCCTACTGTCAGTTCATCATTATACCTCCAGAACAAACCCGTCCTTATAGGGCTTAAAAAATAAATACCTGTGTACCTCTCTGGTGAAATTGTTATCCTGCTGAGTGGCATGAAGGAGGAAGGGAATTTCTTTACCTTCCTAGAGAGACAAAACTGGGAGGTGTTAAGGAAACTGCATAGTTCAGTAGAGGGTAGAGGTGATGTGAGGAGGGGGATTATGAGAGATCAGTCTTCCTCATGGATCTGGAAAGGGAAATTAGAATGGAAACATTCTGAATAGCTGTAACAAAGAGGCAACCTGCTGCTTTGATGGATGCATGAAGTATTACCTTGATTTGTCCTATGACTTTGTAGCTAGTGTGTGGTCTCATGCTCAAGCACTTGCTCCAAGCATTTCGTGATGCTAGAGTTCCAAGTGATCACAGATCACAGAACATTCTGAGTTGGAAGGGACCCACAAGGATCATCAAGTCTAACTCTGAAGTGAATGGCCCGTATGGGGATTGAAACCACAACCTTGGCGTTAGTAGGACTGTGCTCTAACCAGCTGAGGTTTGATCTACTTTCCTTTTCATGCCTATTTCTAAGAATATCACAGCTTTTCCCTTTCAGTGTTCCCACTGGAGTTTGGTAGCAATTCCTGTTACACGGCAAAATTTTTGTGGGTTGTGTTTTTGACTTTAGGTGGGGCTAATTTTTTAACAGAAACACAAGACTCCTACACAGAAGTCCAGTGATGGAATGCTGTACCAGCCAGCATATGGTTTTCCAAGTCTGAGAGAAAGCACTGATGAGCCCTTTCCTGTTAAGGTCATTATTAGGCAGCATTGACTGAAGAAGAATATAGGTAATGTTTGATAATGTGTGAAACAAAGAAGTAGTATTTAAATAGAAAGTATCCAGGTAAACTAGAGCAGAACATTCAACTACATGGTATTGATGTAATCAGCAGTCTTTGTAGGATTTCAGGGAAGATTAGATATTTGATAGTCAATAAGAAAATTTGTATTTTCTATATAGGTGTGTCAATTTATATATGTATTATAAAATTATAATACACATAGCTTCTGTGATTTTGTTATTTGTGTTATAATTTGGTATAATTCCTGTGCTTCAAGACATCTGGGATTAGGAAAAACTTTCCGCAATGAACAGAAGCACTGCAATGAACACTTAGACTACTGTTGAGTGTCTTTGCACCTTCTTTTGAAGCACTGAGTACAGCTGATGATGACAGGATGCTATATCTGGAGTTTTGTTCAGTCTGCTAGGTTTTGAATTATCATATGGTCTATTTTAATCTGGTCTATTCTTAAAGTTCTTGTTGATAGAAACTGTTTTCTATGGAAGTATGTTTTTTTTTCTTCCTATGCTTATTATAGTCTATGGAAGAAGGCAGGGAAGCTTTTTCTAGCTCTGATGAACACAGTAGTGTTGTGGACCACAAATAGTGGGTTTGAGGCTTTCTTTGGACTGCTTCGAGTTGGGGAAAGAGGTATCTCTGTTGATGATTTACTTATATGCAAAGGGAAGAGTAGAGGCAACAGATGCATGAGAGAAGTGATGAAACTACATTAAGAGGAAGATTGAGAGTGTGAGGACTTGAGGGGAATGAGGAACATGTTAAATCAGTGCTTTCACCAAATTAAAGATGAAGCCAAGTGAGAAGGGAAGAATGCAATTCCAAACAAGTGAATGTGACAGAAAGGATTAAAGACAAGAGTTGAAGGATGAAACACAGGCTCAGAGGAAGAAAAGACCACATGGAAGGAAGGGAAATAAACCTAACCCTGTCATGAGTGAAATATTAACCAGACAGACAGGGAAGAAAAGTGGTTGTTGGGGGAAGGGGAAAGGGTGAAGGGTGAAGATATCTACAATGCAGTCATTTAAATGAGAGCTGCCTGTCTAGAGTTATTTGTAGTCAGTAGAGAGAAATAGGCCCTTTTAGGGTGAAATTCAAGCAGCATAGCTCAGGTGGCTGCTGCAGAAGGAGAGTGGATTTTGCCCTGGAAGTACTTTTCTCTTCACAGACTGATAATTGGATCTAAACCTGCAGTGGCAGCGTTTATAGTGCAAGATGTCTGCATGTGATGCCAGATAAGAAGTATTCTTCCCAACAGGGGAGAAAAAAACAAGTGTTCTGGAACAAGCTCCACTTGTATGGATTTGCAGAAAAGAGCATGAAGAGTTCTGAAGCAGCCCTGTAGGTCAGGACAGAGGAATTCCTTACCATGTTGGGTGACATAAAAGCACATGTGATCCAGCATCCTTTTGGCCCAGTATCCTGTGTGCTAAGTGCTTGTTGAAGGAGTGTAGGAAACATGCTGTTCAAGCTTCGAAAGCCATTGGGCCCCCAGAGCTGGAGCTACATCCTAGAACTATCATCTTAAATAGTCACCAGGGATCTTCCATGGTCCCTTGGGGAATCAGTTTATACTGACACCATGTAAGGCATGCCCTGATTTATCTGTGTGTTAAAAAAACACATTTAAAAAAAAGCCTTCCTTTGCATTTCTTTAAGTGCACTTCTCTTTGGTCTGAAGTTTCTGAACTAAGATATGTTCAGGTATCTTCAATGCACTTCTTCACTTGATTGTCTGGTGTTTTTATCCCCACTGGACAGATGTCTACAGTTGTATATTGTTATGTCTGTTTGCCTGGGATACAAATTTGCAAGATCTCTTTTCTTCACCATGCTAGTATTTACTGGCTGAATTCTAAATCCCTTGATTTTGCTCTGTTCCTATGGTTGTTTAGTTTCAGATGTATTTTTCCTAATCATAAAAATGTCTGTGCTGACAAAACTACCCTTTGTCTGAATGTTTAGAAATGTGTAGTGCTCCATGTTTTTTCCATGTGTCAGCTTGGAAAGCTGCCAGGCTCATCTTCCGTGAAGTGGCTTCTGAGTATTTCATATACTTGGACTGTATTCTGCTTTTGGTGACGCCAATGGATATTTTCCTGTTGATTTCAGTGACAGTGACACTGGGCTAGAAGGGAGCAAAACACTTGGAGATGCTGAAACTGTGCTTATAAATGAATGACTTAAAGTCATCAGAAGATCCCTCAAGTCTATCAGTGTTGGCATTTCCTGTTTGTTTTCCCTTCCAGGAGAAGAAGATTTTTCAGATTCCCTGGATGCATGCCGCAAGACATGGGTGGGATGTTGAAAAAGATGCTCCCTTATTTAGAAACTGGGCAATTCACACAGGTATTGGAACTCTCTTTTTGCAGGATAGATTTTCACATTGTTTTCCCTTTTAAAGTTACATTTTCCTTCTTTCTTGTCTTTGCTTTTACTAACATAGAGAGTAAACTTAAGTTTCCAGATTTGTGGGAGGCTAAGTGCTTTTTCAAGGCCTATGATACTCTCCAGCTTTATTGAAGTGCCATAACTCATTTGCATTGAGGAACACAGTAAAACTTAATTGATTTAAATGTTAACAGCATTGGGTTCAAAACTGTCAGGAGTAGAGCACAGTCAGCACTTTGTACACATAGGCCCTTAGGCTCTTTATGCCCTTCTATGGATTTGAGCCAGACATAATAAAGGTAAATGCTGTGCAAGCTTTTCCATGTTGTTATGGAGTCACATCTGATCTGCAGTGCCCTGGGTCTTTCTTGAGCACAAACTGTTCATCATCTGTTCTAGAAATGTGCATGAGAATGAGATCATAGCACTCTCTTGCAACCTCAGCTATTGTTTGAATGCTTGTCATGGGAACCAAAGGCTGATGTCTTGAAGCTCCCCTATGCTGTTATTAATTTGCCTTAGGTTTTCAATCACATGTCATGTGTGCCTAACTTTCTTTTCCTGCTTAGGAAAATACCAGTCAGGAGTAGATAAACCTGATCCAAAGACATGGAAGGCAAACTTCCGTTGTGCTATGAACTCCCTGCCTGACATAGAAGAAGTGAAGGACAAAAGTATAAAGAAAGGAAACAATGCCTTCAGGGTGTACCGGATGCTGCCATTATCTGAAAGACCTTCCAAAAAAGGTAGAGGGGAGAGCTTGTCAACATGAAATTCTGTTGAGGGCATTGTGTTGAGAAAAACACCTGCTGCAGGTAGCTCAGTATGCAACAAGCCACCAATGCAAGCTGCACATGGTGCCCTGGCTGGCTGGGAAATGAGTGGAACTTAGGGACAGCTGTATGAAAAATGGGCTACATTCAGAAGAGAGCGTCAATGACATGTGATACCCCCAAGCTGCTGATATTTGTCTGTTAAAGCTGATGGAGTTGTGTTCAGAACCTAGTCCCAGATCTCCTTCAGTCAAGGAATATGATGAGGGCCTATTAAGAGGTCAACGCATTTAGCTCGGTAGGGGTCATTCAGAATATGGTGGCAGACATTTTGGTATCTTTTTTCAAGCAAGGGTACAATTAAAGTGGCTCTGTCTTGAGCTGAGTGAGAGCAGTACACTCTGCTCAGAACATTAAACCATTAAATCATGTTGTTAGTTACAAAGACCATGAAAAACCAGCCCCCAGAGCACAATAATGGTGAAATGGGAAACTGTCTGAATCGCCAAATTTAGGCATTGAATCTCCTGCCTGCCAGGAGGAGATCTAACCAACAGGTCAATCTCAAGAGTATTTGGTTTCTTTCGAAGTAGAAACATTAGTTTATTCATGGCTCATTAGCTTTCTTATGGCTTCCTTATTGGTTTATGCAGTAGAACAATGATTTCCTTAGTCCTCTGGTATCCTGTGTTGTCTAGGATTTTGGATGAAAAGATAACCTGCAAACCAAATACACGGTGTTCCTCTAAAATCCTATTCAGTTCACCTGTAGCTCAGTTTGCTATTTTCTCAGATTGAGAAATGAAAGGCAGATCTTCAGTTTAAGGTCAGTGTGACTGGAAATGATGAACCATGGCATTTTTGGGGTAGAATCATACTTTGAAATGGAGATCAGTGTGCAAAGGGTAGAACATTTGTTTTGAAACTCTTTCCAGTGTCTTGTCAATAGTGTATCTTGTATGTTTAGGCACAGTCCCCCGGCCCACAACATGTCCCTTGGCAGTAGATTCGTATAGGAACTACAAAAGTTCATCTTTAAAGCTGAGATTCTGGGAATGGGGGCTTTGGCAGGAGAAGATTCTGCAGAAAGTCCAGTTACTGTAAAACTCTGACATAGTTTGGGCCTCATATATATTTTCACATGCCCTTTTTTTGTGGCATGTGGCTAAACTTATGTGTGGGAGCAAAAGAATTTGGCTGCAAACATTTCTAATTTTCAGTGGTATCGTGTAGTAAAGATGGGAGAAACTCCTGGGACATGTCTGTGCTAACAGTGGGGTAGAGCTGAGCTTGCAGCAGCAAGTCGGAGCTTCTACATCAGGTCAGAGCAGGGGAAGCAACACTAGGGTCTGCCAAGGCGCATGACATTTTTTGGGGGTCATATGCTGTGTGGTTTTCTGGATTCCCAAGTCCAGCATGATTGCATAAACCACTTTCGCATGAATTGTAATATGTATTTCCCTGCCAGGTTGCAACTATTTACAGAAATATTGATTGAAGTTTATTGTGATCCCTTTTCACATTAAATCAATTAACAATCTCCCTTTTCCTATAGCTACAGAGAAAATATCAGAAACGTGATGAGACATACATTTAGATTTTTTTTTTCCCCTATAAGCGTATTTTTCTCCCCCTTCCTTTTTTTTAACAGGCCTTGTTTTTTGTCATTCTTCCATATTTTTGACTTTGAGTTTTTGACTGCCATTGCTTTCCTTGGTCCCATAGTGGTTCTCTTTTGTAGCCTTTTAAAAAAGAAACACAAAGCCAGACCATTCAAGGTGAATTTTTTGCTGCCCAGGCCTTAAGGGAAGGGTAAAATTAAGCAAAATGTGTTCTCCCTTTATTAGAAAGTCCTGCCATTTTGAGGCACACTTTGGGGCTATTTGTTGGTGAATATAGAAAGTGCGAAGGATAACTCATGGCACACAGGACTTTATGAAATCTTCCTTCTGTTGTTGCAGGAAAAAAAACGAAGTCTGAGAAGGATGACAAATTCAAACAAATTAAGGTAAGAAGTGTCTGTTTAATACTGTGAGAGCTTGTGAACACAATCTATTGCAAATATTTTTTAATAGCCCCAACAGTATATTGTGGTGGGTACTTGCAAATGCTTGTGGTTTGGTTAAGTAACTACAGTTACCCGGGATGTTTGGGGTTGTTTTTTTGAAATGTGAAAGCTGTTAAAGCCGTGACTTACGTCATCAATGGACACAGCCCTTGTGTTACAATGCCTGGAGGTTGGAAAACTGGCAGTCTCAGCAATACAGTTGCCATTTGTTTGTCTCTGTAAGGAGAAATACAGTAATTATGGAAGGAATGCTTCTGAACAATAGAGCTACCTTTTGGAGCAATTAATTTCTGTGTGTAAAAAATTGGAAATTAATTTTCATTTAGCAAGGGTCAGAGCTGCACTTTGTGCTCGTGTTTTGTCAGTTAGAAGGCCTCAGCTGTAAAGCTCCTCAGTCACAGCCTGAGATTTCTGCTTGTTCAAAGCGTGGATCCAGACTGACGTCTGCTGTCCCTGTGGAGCATGGTGTTTCCTGGCTTTCACACCTCTGCCAAGGGCCTCTGTGAGGTGGCCAGTATCACACACCAGCAGGATTTAGTCCACCTTCAATTTTTAAAAGAAAAGCAAATCTCAGACATTTCAGGCTCTCAGCTTTCGGTAAAATTGGTGTCCTTGGGCTGTGTGTAGCAGCTGTGTCTACAGCAGAAAGGCAGCTTGGTCCCCTTCTGCTGACTTATGAAGGGCTGTGCCACCCATGCCTGGATTCAGGTTCTGAAGCCCCTGGCCAGGAGGTTCTCTGGGCCAGGTGAACCCAGAAATGTGGGAAAAAGTCCTCCACTGAAATTGGGTTTGGAAGGCAGGTGCTACCCCAGCAGTTGTGACTTGTGGAGTTACATGTCAAAATGCTAGGACTTTTAAATTGTCTTAAAGGAACCACTTTTTAACTATCCTGTTTGGATCATACAGCCATGTGTTAAAAAGTGACTGACGGTAGCTGATGTTCAGAGGGAGCCAGTAAAACTGCTTTGGTCAGAGCAGAGCAGTATGCCAGCACATACACCTACCTACCTACCAGTGATACCTACTGTTAGCTCCTGTAGCTCTGAGCTGGGGCCAGGTGGTATTCTTGTCTGTTCCCCCATTCTGATAGATGTGTGCAGTGGCTGCCCTGGATTTTAAAAAGAATATGCTCTTTCCATGCTCAGCCACTGTTAGGCTGACTGTTGAATGTTGAAGGCTGTAGTGGTGAAGAAGGGTGGTAGGTGAATTAAAGCAAATGCCCATTTCTGAGCATGAAAGCTGCTTATAATTGCTTTGCTTGGTGATGTGAATTCCTGAGATCCGAGCTGCATGTTTTGAATTGAACACCTTACAGTTACCCTGTGGAGCCCAGTGGGATGCTACTCCATGGTTTGCCTGGTAACTGCAATGGGGTGATAGCAGCAGCAGGAGAAGCTGAGAATCTGAGCATAGATCTGCAAAGGGACTTCAGCATAGCAAGAGCCTTGCAGTGAGCCTCCCATTGTTGCCACTGCTGGACCCTCTGGGCACCCACAGCAGTTGCTGGTGGGTTGAGCTTGAGCAGGGGCTCAGGGCACTCACTGCTTGTCCCTGTGGATGTGAGAGTCCTGGACCTTACCAAATCTCTGCTCCACGTTAGGTGGAGGTGCAAGCAAGTCTCCCACCCCACAGACAGATCTCCTATCACTGGGCTTTTGGGCAAGCAGAGTCTGTCATTATAATTCATTAAATTCATTAAAAAATGAATTCTCAGTAATGGGAAGGAAACAAATATCAGAGCAGCCCAGATAAAACCAGTCTCTTTTGAAACAAAGGAGTGAACTGAGGCCTAATTTTTACTTTATCCTAGATGTATCCTTTTGACCATGCAGCTCCACATTGAGAGACATTTTTAAAATCTTAGTGACAGCTTTTCTCATGCATTTAGCTTAAGCTAGACATCTGGACACTGAAAATTTAGGTGATGTAACACCAACTGTGCCAGTATCCAAGTCTCTTTGTGGATCTAGCACCATCATCTGAGTTCCAAGATGTGTATTTGTTTCTGGAGTTTGAAAGGGACTACTAAATAAACTTCTCTGTAATCAGCCTCAGTAAAGTTGAGCAAGTGTGCATGCACAGTGTTTCCATGGGGGCTGCTGTGTTTGCTGTGTTGCACAACACCAGATACTCAGGGCTCCAGTGTGCAGCCCTAACTTGTCTCTGCAGTCATGATCCTCAATGGATCAATAGCAGCTAATTTTATCTTTTCCAGCTCTCCAAGTCTTTGACCTGTGGGCCAGCACAACTGGTGCAGCTCCTCAAAGACCTAGTTGCCATTAACACTTAACTTTGCACCCTTCTGATGTGCCGAGGGACGTTGGGACAGGGTGCATGTTTGCCTTGCTTTAGTGTCTGGGAAGGTGCTTGTGTTGAAGTGACAATTCTTTTTGAGTAGATCACAATCAGAGCATGTGACATCCAGAACAAACCTGTCACAGTGCCCCCAGTATTTTGTCCCAAAGATAACAGTTCATATGGTTAGCACTGGGATGGGCTGGCACCGCAGGTCCTGAGGCTCACCTTTGCCCTGCCTTTGATGAAATGCTTTAGAGCAGTGAAAATGAGCACAGCGTGGACAGCTCTGCACCTCTCTGCGGGTGTCTCTGGCTCAGCAAGTAAGGGAGAGCTTGCAGCCTTGCAGGGCTGGCAGAGTAAGAACAAAAGACTTTAGACATTGTAACCAATAAACCTGTGAGAGAGTCAGTACCAGGCAGGAAGTTGCATGTGTAGAATAATCCTTTTAAAGAAATCCTGAGTTTATGGAATTATTATGGAATTTTTTTGGTGTCTACTCTGAAGGGATTTTTTAGATTCCCACTCAGGTGTACCAGGCTTACAGAGATGCATCTTGTGGAAAGCTCAGTCTGTGTAGAACAGGTGGTGTTTTCCCAATGCTATTGCCCTGTGGTAATGTTTATGATGTGATCTAAAAGGCTGTATTTAGTGTAAACACTTTGGTTTGCTTTCAAGCTTGCTGTAGAAAAAAATTAAGGCTAGAATTTAGTAATTGTTGTACAGAAACTAAGGCTTCCTTTCAGAGAGTGCAAAGAGATAGAGCTTATTTGGAAGGGACTGAGGATGAATATTAAATAGACTACCATTTTAAAGCAGTGTTTCTTCCTTGTTTGTTTCAAATGTTAATCTCTTGTAGTAAATAGCTTACTACTTCCTTGCTCTCAGAAGGCTTACTCTAAATTTGAAAATTAAAAAGAGCTTTCATTTTAAAGCACAAGATTTGGAAATGAAGTAGTCTCAGGCTTCTCCTCAGAGAAATATTCATTCTAAGACAGTGTCTTGCAGAGAGCAGGGGGTATATGGCAGGCAGAAGTGATGGGATTTATTACCGTCTCAGAACAAAGAGATGAACTGTCTCCTGAAATAAAGCAATGCTGACCCAGCTGTACTGTTTTCATTCTAGCAAGAGCCAGTTGAATCATCTTTTGGGATTAATGGGCTAAATGATGTCACTTCTGACTATTTCCTGGCCTCCAGTATAAAAAATGAAGTTGACAGTACAGTGAACTTTGTAGGTAAGTACTCCTATGCTTTTTTAATGCACATATGTGACTTCAAAAACCTTTTTGGTCTCTTATCTTTCCATCAGCATTTTGCACTTCAGGGAATGCCACAGTTACAGTCAGGTAGACCCATTTTTCAGTAGCCTAGGCCATGGAAGATTGTGGTTGCAGGTCAGCCACACCACCTTGCAGAGACAGTGAGCAGTACTGTGGCAGTGTGGTGGTTCCCTTGAGAGTAAAGCACTTACAGGCACTCTAAGTTGGCTTTTCATGATGTGGACTTATTCCACAGGGTAGTCCTCAGCCACGAGGAGACTGTAGCCAATGTCATGTGGGAGTTAAACTGCAGTCAGATGGCAGTTTCCCGTTGCTTAAAGCAGAGGTTTGTATAGAAGACCATTTTATTTGGGAATTCAAACCAGCAGACAAAATGTAGAAACTTGGTTCTTTTTACTGACACCTCAGTAGCAGAGATAGTTTTTAACATCACTGAGCTAACAAAAAGGATCATCGAAGACTGCATTTAGAAACCAGTACATTAGAAATTAGCTGTCATCTCAGCATGTGGATAATTGGTCCTCAGTAGAAAAATTGGACTGGGTTTTGACAGCTATTTTTTGGCTGAGGTCGTTGCAGCAAGAGCTGCTAGTAGTATGACCCACATACCATTTTGTCTAGAATTCCACTTTTAAATATGACAAATATGTTAGTATTCTGCTTGGAGAGATGGCAGAAATCATGTGCAGTGACTATTTTTGATCCCCATTTCTTAAGTCACAGGGCTTTGCATAGTCATTCCCCTGAAGTACTTGTGTGGCTGAGGAGTTTGTGAGTAGTTTTGCTCTCTTTATGGCAGTTCATTTAATTGGGTGTTGCTTTGTAAGAGTATTAGAACGTGCTTGTTGCTCCTCCTGTTATAACTTGAAGGAGTAGCACCATAGTTCTATCAGTGCTTCCTGTTCACTGACTGAGGATTGGGTAGGGAACTGTCATCCAGTGTTGTTTAATTATTGAGATGTCAGGTGTGCTGCTTATCCAGACTGGAGAAAGAAGCGGTTATTTAGGATTGCAGAAAGGGTTTTAATGTAAACAGGGAGGAAAAGGTAAATTAGAATTGTTGTGCAGAAAGGTGGGAAATCAGCTGGAGGGGATGAAAGACAAACAGCACCTGCAGTGTTTCTAACATACACGCAGCTCACTGGAAGCTGTGGCGTATAGCCCAAGTGAGCAGTAGTTTTTGCTGTGCATTTTATCTCTCAGGGTGGGTAAGAATTTGTCAGGTATTGAGGAAAAAGATAAAACAGTGCAGATGGCCTGCTTATACCCTGCGTGGGTTGCGCAATATCGGTCTCTCCCAGATAAAAAATTAACTATGTGTGCTCTTGCAGCAGTCTTACCACACTCAGTAAAAAGCTGGTTGTTTCAGAACCAGGAAAGGTGAAATAAAGGGGAAGCGAAATATCTGAAACATAATTGCAGTAATTGTAGTGATTCAACTTTTAAAAAGTCTATCCAGTATGTATGTAATTTTCTTTATGCTGGCATTGTTTCTTAAAATACATATCTAAGTTCTGGAGATTTTCCAGTGGTTACCTGGCACTTCACAAAGCAAAATAATATGCAGCTTTTCCCTGGGAAAAATACCTGTCACTTTTCTTTTTCAAAAAGCCCTGTCTAAAGATAGAATACAGAAGTGGATTGTGTGTATAGACATGTGCATTCATGTTTATTTATCTTAGTTCATGCGGGAATAGATGCTATCTTTTGACTTTTTCAAATTTAATAATTAGTACACTGAGGTTACTTAACCTTAAGAATTGCAAGATCTAATGTATTTCATTGCCGACATGTTTTTCCCCTCATTTCATGGGTCAAGAAAAAAAATGGACTGTTTGAACAACACAGCATTGTGTTTGTACAGAATTTAGCCTTATGTTCCTTTTGAAGCTTTATGTTCAGTGAAAGAATATCTATAGCCTTTCTCTTGGATAACCATGGTTTCAGGTTAGCCATCCTCTGAGATGTCTCCATCCCTGTGCATTCTTCTGATCTAACTCGTGGCTTTCAGTTCTGTGCTGGATTAATGCATGTGTCATGTGTTCATATTGCTGGGATTAAAGGAGGAGTTGTACAAGACAGAGAAAATTCTGTCAAGCAGCTTCAGAGAAGCGAGATTCTGGCTTTCACCATACTTTTGCTTTGCTCAGTAACTTCTTGATACCTTGGTTTGTCAACCTTTTTCAAACGGTTGTTGTGTAGAATAACTAATGTCTGCAAAGCATTTCAGGATACTTGAAAAACATCCATTGTTGCTTCACTTTGTAGAAATAAGTAACGCTCCTTTGATATTAAATTTCAATGGTATTTTGGTATTAAATATCATATGCCTGGGGGAATAGGAAACCCCTCTGTTAATAACTAACCAAACTGTAGCTTTCTGTCACAAACCATGCAGATTACAGGTAAAACTGTGATTTTCTACATCCCATCGATGACATTGTGAGGGTCAGTGAGAATAGGCATCTAACTGGAGCAGAAAATTTTCATAGATTCATGTCATAGAGTCCCCCAGTGTTTTGCTTGACCCCATGGCCAGGTTTTTGCATACCATTTCTGGTCTTCTGTTGTACAGTTTACATGAGAGCATTCAGAGGCCATGGGATATTGGCAGCTTGCTCTTTGAGGATCACAGATTTCCTTTAGAACTCCCACTGAAACTTACACCCGCTGAAAGCAGGTGGTGGGCATGGAAAAAGTACTGAGACTATTGAAGACTTAGACAGATATCCAGAAGGCTCCAAGGACAGGCTCTTAGAGATTCAATAGGGTCACGATGTTATCAGTAATCAATTTTTTTGTTTCTAACCCCAAGTTGTAGGACAGCCACACCTTGATGGCAGCAGTGAGGAGCAGGTGATAGTTGCCAATCCTCCTGATGTTTGTCAGGTAGTAGAGGTGACAACAGAAAGTGATGAACAGCCCCTCAGCATGAGCCAGCTGTACCCTCTACAGATCTCCCCTGTCTCATCCTATGCAGGTAAGAAACTTGGCATTTCTTTACACTCCTTCTTCTGGAAATGTTTGGAAGACATTGGGGGAAGGAGGGTTCTTCCAGGGTAGCTAATAAAGATTCAGAAATGCATACTCATCTGCCTTCTGAATTGTTAATGAAACTCAAAAACGCACAGTCCTCTGCTCATTTCCTTGAGAAACAACTTGACAGATCTGAGTTTGGAAACGTGAGCTGCAGGTTTTAGCCTGTGAGTAATGGAAAAAGAACTTTTGTAGATACAATGTAGAGGTCTTTTAGAGGGAGATTTTCAGTGGTACAAATGACATGCCCCCTGCCTTACTAAAGGTTAAAGGTCTTTTTTGCTCTATGTTTACTCAGTGTCTAGCACAGTGGGCAGTGCTAAAGGCTGCACTTATGGTACATATGCAGATATGGAGCTGAGGGCCCGGGGGGAGTGGATCTGTCTCGTTGCAGACTAGAACAGCCATGTAGTGACTGATAACAAATGATCTTGCAAGCAGCAGAGCTGTGGACATCTGGCTTCCAACGTCTGCCTTCCATCTGGATTCTCTGATACCTAAAAAGAGGATGAGATAACAGGCTTTCCCCTGCCCACAGTGAGGGTGGTTATGGTTTCTCTTTTCATCTGGTCCTTTATTTTCATATAACTGTTAGGAAGTTAGAAGTCTTTGGCACTCATTTATTCCTTATCCAAGTCTGACAGTGTGTTCAGAAGTTTTTAGGGGAGAACAGACACAAATGTACGTGTGACCATACTATATAGAGTCCCCACAATCATATAAGCCTTATTTCACAGGAAGCAGGACAATGCCACATTTGAAAGTAGAAAAAGTTTCAGATCCAGCCTGTCCTTTCTGTTTGAACATGGTGCTAATCTGCAAGCCTTAGGAGACTGGGTAGAAACACAAATGTCATCTTTTAAGGCATAAATTTAAGTATAAATTGTTCTCCGTGCATTTTATTATTTTACAAATGGTTTTGCCTTTGACTTATTAGACTGAAGTTACTTCCAGACACATTTTTATAAAGTATGTATTTAGTAATTTTTGTCTTTGGGACTAAGTGAATAGTGTGATGTTCTTTTGGATAGTCTCCACTGTTAATCTCACACATGTTGATGAATGATTATGCTTCCCAATGTGTTTAGTCTGCAATGACCAAAGCATTCAGAAGACCTTTGCAAAGCATAAGGCAAGGAGATATGAGAGTGCTTAAATTTATTAGCAGCAGGGAGACAAGGACCTTTGAAACATTTTTCCTCTTTACCAACATGTCCCGGAAAACTTTTCCATCTACACAAACATGACGATGCAATCTTTTAACTTCAGCTATAGGATGTAAATTCTCGAAATGCAAACAGAAGTCAGTGTCTTGGTGTGGAAGTCATGGTGGTTTCTTGGACTGGAATGATAGAGAAGGGTGGTCTGGTGACCACCTTGACATGAGCAAATCATGACCTACCTGCCCTATGGTCATTGCAACCAGCCTGCATAAGGAAAATGAAGGATGATTGAAGTACTTCCGCTACCCCTTTATGTTGTCTTAGTACCTTGGTGGCCTTCAGCTGTCCTTAACTTATACCCGGACCTGCTAGCCCAAAACTCAGATAACAGAATTTAATGCTACTGGCATGCTTTTGAGTACATTTCAAGGCAGCTCTTGATGATCCTGGCTACTGTAGCTAGAGACCAGTAAGAGGTGGAGTACTGCAAGGGTCTGTCCTGGGACACGTCTTATTTAATATATCAATGAGCAGAAGATATGTTGGAGACGTGTTTGTGAACTTGACAGGTGACCCCAAATAGGGCACACCAGTCGATATGTTTGAGGACAGAGCCATCATCCAGAGAGTCCTGGAGAGATTGCAGGAATGGGTCACCAGAAACCTTATGAAATTTAGCAAGGGCACATGTGAAGTCCTGTGCATAGGAAGGAACAGCTCTTTGCAGCAATAGCGGTTGGGGCCGATGGTATGGAGAGTGGCTCTGCAGAAAGGTGTGTAGGCAGTGAGCTGAGCATGAGACACTAGAGCACCTCAGCCATGGAGAAGGCCACCAGTTTTCAGGAGCATGGCCAGTAGATCTAGGGAAGTGATTATCCTCCTCTACTCAGGACTAGTTGCACTACTTTGAAAGTATTGCATCCAGTCTTGAGCTCCCCAGTCCAAGAAACTTACAAAAAAACT
Source organism: Aleadryas rufinucha (assembly GCA_013397815.1). Lineage (NCBI taxonomy): Eukaryota > Metazoa > Chordata > Aves > Passeriformes > Aleadryas > Aleadryas rufinucha. The sequence goes on from VZTH01002660.1 coordinate 789,166, forward strand.
GGAGCAAGTGCAGAGGAGGGCTACGCAGGGTATGGGCTCTCACTCCGTGAGAAGATAGAAGGACGGAAGCTTGTTCAGCCTGGAGAAGAGATGGTTTTGAGGACTTCGTAGCAGCTGCCTCTACCGCAGAGATGCTCCCAAGGAGGCAGAGCCAGGCTCTTCACAGCAGTGCATGGTAGGAGGATGAGAAACAGCAGGCTAAATTGAAACAAGAAGACTCTGTCCAGCTGGTTATAAGAAAAAATATCACCTGTTTCACCACAAGGACAGTCAGGCAGTGGAGCAGGATACTCAGAAAGATTGTGCTGCCTCCATCCTCAGAAGTTTTCAAGACCTGTAGGGATAAGGCCCCCAGCAACCTGATCTAGTCCTGTAGCTCACCCTGCTTTGAGCAAGAAGTTGGGCTGTAGACCTCCTGAGGTCCCTTCCAGCCTGAATTGTTCTATGAACCACTTTTTTTTTAAGGATGTATTTGCCCTTGAGGTCAGAGCGAGGACAGGAGTCTGTGTTAGAACCCTGAAATTTTTAGGACACTCTTATGACTATTCCTGCTTTGTCTTGCTCCACACAAACCTGTATAGAACCACGGAAGCCTTGGCCCTGTGCTTGTGGGTTTGCTCTGTCAGGTGCTCCTGGCTGAATGGCAGGAAAGAGTATGACATAACAGCTGTGCAGGAACAGTTAGTTGAGCTCTTCTAAAACAACAACCAAAAAAAGTAGCCAGATATATCAGCTGTCCTACATAAATCTGGTTTATTTCAAAACACCTCTGGTTCCTTTCTGAGGTTACTCAGGCAAATTATATGAGTCACCCATGTGAGTTTTTCATATTTCCACTGATGTCTATGAAATCTGTTGGTTTTTAGTACTGAGGCTGTTGTCAACCGCCTGTTGTGTTTGACACTGATTCAAATACCCTTTTGATAAAAATAGCCTCTCTAACTTTCCATGCCTGAGTGGCCAGCTTCCCTGGCTTTGCTAACTATAGTGCTATCTCTTGCTCAGCATTTTGTTATGTATAAACACCAAGGATGGATTCCTTTTCAGCTGCATCACTCTGTTTTTGTTGTGACATGCTTCTTCATGTCAAGGAATATCTGTTACTTGTCTCTGTGTGGATTCCTTCTATTGATTCTATCTTCAGGGCCGTTTCTCCTTTGTGTGAATTAATTTTTCCTCTCCTCCCCTCAGGATGGCTTAATTAGCCAGCTTAGTCACATTGGCACATCTTTCTCTGCCTGGGTCAGTGAATGAGAAGCCCTGCAGTGCATTAACCTCAGAGGGCATTGCAGCGAGATTTAATGTTTTGGACTGTCCCTCTGCTTGCTGCACACTGTGGTGGAGACTGGTGCAGGAGAGGTGCTGGCTTTGGAAGCAGTAGTCTGGAGTAACTGGGCTGGAGTAGGAGGACTTTGGGTACGGTTTAGATCCTGGGGTATGAAAGAGTGATTCAGCCCATTGGTTTACAGCCTTCTGCCTAAACCTAATGCTTAGCTAAGCCTTGAGAAAATGACAAGGTACTGCCAGTCTCTCTGAAGACGTGCAGGGGCACAATCCACGAGGCATGATCCATGCACTCTTAGCACTCGTGTTATGTCCAGTGCAGAGCATCAGGTTGGTCTCTGGGAAGGTAGGGTTGCAGGGCCTGTGCAAAGTGGATTTCATGGACTGAAATGTATAACACAGAGCTGAGAGTGAAAATTGGTACTTCAGAGCTCTCTTGCCTGGTATGATAATTCATCGCATCATTCCTTGAATTGTGTGATTTCTGTGTTCCTTGTAGATGAGCCTTATCTGTGCAGCCCTGCTGCGGGAGTTGGAGTGTTGGTATCCTGATGATAGATGCCTAGGATTATCCTCCCAGGAAACAGGACACAGTGGTTCAAAACCCCACAAGCTGAAGGGAACCTGCAATCCAGGCCTCCACTGGATTGGTCTGGGCAATAGTGGCTGTGCTGAAGGCAGCAGCCATCACTGCAGACTGAAAAGGGAGTTTGGTTTGTGCCGTGTCTCAGATGTATCTGAGGCACAGCAGTCTCAACCACCCACCATGCCTGACCCTCAGACAGTAGGAGACCTGTCTTCAGACACATGTAGGCTTGAAAATACAGTAAAAATTCCTGGATTTCAGGCTCTTCTGCAAGGGAGAGATGCAGCTGCAGGAGGATGACTGTCCCACTGGAACTGCGCCCCTGTAATTGTGCTCTGGTTGAAGTGATGAGGGTGAGGGAGGCCATGTGCAGTGGGGGGAGGTGATGGGGCTGAAGACTGTACTATTGCCACTTGCTCAAGTGGTGAGTGAAGGGTTGAGAAATAGGCTGGGGAGTGGTAGCAAAAGCAAAACTATACCAACTGTACCAGAGTATATCAACAGTAATAAAGCCCCAGAAGTGACAACAAGCCCTTGAGGTGGCAGGCTGAGATAACAGTTCATGAAACAAAACCACATTTATCTCCTCTAGGATGGAGTTGTTACTGACTTTGCAGGGAGATAAAGATTTGGACAGAACTTTGTCCATTGCAGGGCCTGGAGTGGCCGTAGAGGGGCAAGGGAGAGGGGACATCCCTGCTTGCTGGAGATTCTGCCCAGAAAGCACAAATCTACTTCTTCCCTCTCCGTTGCTGTCTGTTCCAGGATATAGTCATGTTAACTGTGATAACCATGTGCATTTACCCCAGTTGTTCAAGGCAACTGTGCTGTCTAGCCCTGCTGTGGCAGGGTCTCCATGCTTCTCCGTTGTTTTTTGGTTGTTTGACTTGACTCTGTTTGCTTCCACTTGTTGGATGTGCATCAGGCATCTTGAGCTGGAATTTGTTACTATAGATAGAATAGCATGAGTTTCATTTTTGTTTCTGTTTTGTTTGACAGAAAGTGAAACAACTGACAGTGTTCCAAGTGATGAAGAAAATGCAGAGGTAAGTACTTTCTGGATTTTTAGCAGTTTGGACCAAGGTCTCAAGATCCATGTCCTGAGATATTTTTCCCCCTTCTCCATTTGCAACTCTGTCTATCAGTGGACTATTCATTTTGGTAACAGTTGGGGGAGAAAAGCAGATGAGGAAGGTTCAGGGGATACAGACATTTGGATGATTGTCACAGAATTCATATCTCTACAAATTCATTTCTCTTCATCTGTCCAAACTACAAGATTGATTTGCATAATAAGATGTTCTGCAAAGCCATCAACAGTGCCAGCTAGTTTGTTAATACGATGCATTGATGTTGCTGGGTAGCAAGTATTTTATCTTGGTTGAAAGCTCACTCACTTCATTTTCCTTAAATGGCACCTGAACTCATATAACTGGAGGAAATGCTTACACATGTGATTGAAATGAAGCTTGAATGTTTGAGCTATGTGGGGCAGAAAGCTTTCCTGAGCAGTCAGTTGGGTATTTCTGAGTGAAAGGAATCCATGGGGAAAATAACCTGAGCTGCACGTACACAAAAACACCACTTGCCTTTTGTTTTGGGGCTGCCATCAAGTGACCAGACCTACCGATCTCTATGTGTACTTGGAGGCCAAGGGAAGCTCACTGAGGGCTCTTGGATGCCCTATGCTCCAGCTGCATTTTTACACAAGGTCTTTTGCAAAGCTCTCTCCTGCCGTGTCCCCCACCGAAAGCTCTCTGAATCCTCCTTCTTGGAGGCTGTGCATCTGTGTAACGACACAGATGACCCACCTGGTCTCTCATGCCTTGGCTGGGGTGGAACCCATATGTTGACTGCAAGTAGTGACTCCACAGACCTCCTTTGACAGAACACGCCATTGCAGCATCTATGCTGGGCAAACAACTGGGTGCTCCTCTTCCCTTGGTGAACTTCTTCCCTGTGATGAGGGATGCACTGTCAAGTGGCAGTGGTTTCCCAGCAGCCTCACCTGTATTGCTAGTTTGGGTAGTGTTGGGTCTCTGTGCCTGCCTCTTGGCAGGAAGATGCTCTCTCTAGTAACAGAGGAGACACTGTCATTTGGAGTTCTAAATGTCTGCATCCATTTTTATCTCTGGCATACTGGGAATAAGGCCTTTATTTTCCATTGAGAAGAGCAAGTGCCTCTTGAGTGCTGGAGAGCCAGCAAGAGTTAAACACGTGACTTCAGAAAAGGAGAAATGACAGAGAGCAAAGACATTCTAAGCCAGTGACTAGAGGCTCAGGCTCTTAGAGACGGGGTAATTTCTGTGCAATTTGTGGATATTTCTATCTTCATCTTGTTACTTGGAGTACTTCACAAAGTTGCGTTCGCTCATACAGTCTTCTTCCCTTCTTTCTTCCCTCATTTCTAGGGACGACTTCATTGGCAGAAAAAAAACATTGAAGGCAAACAGTATCTCAGCAATTTAGGAATGAGGAACACTTCTCATATGCTTCCCAGCATGGCAACTTTTGTAGCCAACAAGCCTGACCTCCAAGTCACTGTCAAAGAAGAAAGCTGCCCACTGCCTTACAATAGCTCCTGGCCTCCTTTCCCAGACATCCCTCTGCCACAAGTAGTGTCCACAGCCTCCACAAGCAGCAGCCAGCCAGACCGTGAGACACGGGCCAGCGTCATCAAGAAAACATCAGACATCACCCAGTCGAGAGTCAAGAGCTGCTAAGCCTTTGACAGTGTGGTTTTTTAGCTTTGTTTTGTTTGGTTTTGTATTTTACGTTTCTCTAAGAGAGGTTCATCCCTTGACGCACACGAGACAAATCCGAAGGTAAAGCCTTGGCAATACAGAACATTGCTGTGTCTGACTCCAGTGCCGGAGTGTTTTTAACTCAGGACTCCAGCCATCAATATGTGTACCTGAACCCATATTTCCAAGGTTGCTACATAGGAAAACAACCCAAGAACTTTGGCCCACTCACAGGTTCCAGTGTTTCATAAGAGGACCAACCGACCACAAGGGAAGTGGTGCTGCTGCGCTTCTTGCTGTCAAGGCTGTGATGGAACTGAAAGCCTCAGAATGGGAGAGAAAATGTGAACTAGCTGGAATATTTTTAAATAAAGAAAAATCTATTGTGAATATTGTACATAGTGCAGTACTAGCAAAGTTGCAGTCTGCTTCTGCACCTTATTAAGAAAGCACTTACAAAAGGCCTTTTATTATCTTGCTCTACTTAATGGCACATTGAAGGTCCCTCTCCACCTGTATTCTTTTCCAAGGCTATTCTTGCTAAAGTGTCTTTAAAGAATAGAGGAAAGGAAAGGAAGTTAAAATTTTCCATGTGGATTTCATACGTTCTGAGACTGCTTTCATCATGTTTGTTTCTAATCTGCTATGCTTGAATGCCGCGTGGTACAATAGAAAAAAAAAAGAAACTTATTACAGAGATATTATGCAAATTCCCAGATTTAAAAAAGAAGAAAAATACTCTAATTCTAACCAGAGCAAGCTTTTTTATTTTTTATACAGGGGAATATTTTATTCAAAGTAAAATTCTAAAGTGAATATAATTTTTTTTAATCTTTTCTACAGCAAAATTTATAATTTTAAGATTCAGTCCTTGGTTATCAGCAGTTAAGACATCCTTGTGGCACATTTTTTTTTTAATTTTGTAAAGGTGAAATAGCTTTTATGAGCTCATGTAGCAATCAGATTATCCTGTGGATTGATAATAAATATGGTATATAGTTAAATTTTTAATAATCCTCTTGTTTGTCTCTCATTTTTAATCTTTCAGAAGCCCCAGATGGCATGGGTTTGATAGGTGGATGTGACCTCTCAGAGTGAGCAATTAGCCTAAGCTGCCTTTACAATTTCTGGAGCATCCATCCAACAGGATGGGAAGTACTGTGCTTGAGGCAGCTCGAGGTGGAAAGAGCAACTAGAACTTAAAGGTGACTTATTCAAGTTTGGCCTCGAATGTAGAGGTTGGGAGCTGGGGCACCTCTTCAGCTGTTATTCCATGGCTGGGCTTTGAACAAGTGACCTCATGGAAGGGATCTTGTCATAATCCATCCCCCACCCAATGCAAGCTCAGCTGTACTTCCCCCATTCCTCATAGATCTCCATGTGGCTTGCTTGCCGTTTCCTTGTCTGGAAAAATCTCTTTTTGCAGTTTCAACCAATTAATGAAATGAATCAGAAATCAAATAAGCATTGTCCAGGGCTTTCAACATTACTACATGATGGCAAGTTCCGATTCCTGGAAAGCTGTAGAATATCTAAGTTAGGGTGCACAATGACTGGCATGGTTGTAGTGGTGGGCAGGCTGTGTTCATTGCAAAGCACAGTGCACTTTGGGCTGGTACAGGCAGAAGTTGAGAGCACTCACCCTCTTGCAGTTTTTTAAGCTGTTGGGTGTGACACAGACTGATTCAGGTATGTAAAACATGTGGACACCGAGTGCCCTTCAGATGTGATTGCCATTCTCATACCAGCCTGACAGGTGTGTGAGCTGAGAGCAGTGTATATTGGGCTGATGAGCAATAGCATGCACAAAAATGGCTGTGTCACAGGGAGATGTGCTAGCTGGCTACTGAAAAGGGAAAGCAAACAGAAGAATTTTGCTGTGTTCTTAATCTGATCCTACAGTTCCAAGTTTCATCACAGGTCCATGTGAAACTGGGAATTTTGTCACCCACTGCCTGGTGGCCTAGGAAGACAAGGTTAGAGCTTTGGTTAGAGTTGGGAGGAGGAGGAATGCCCAGGCAGTATTTGGAGTGGGACTAAAAACTTGCAAGGATAAAATTATGTATGTAAACTTCCTAGTTTCTGTCCCTTTCATTTGGTTGTGCATTTACCTTTCCAGTGGCTCCAGTGCTGGGGCTGAGGGCAAAAGTCAGGGCTGAGGGAAAGAGAAAGCTCAGTTGTGTGGAGCTGGGAAGTATCATGTAATATAAACAAAGTGCTGGCACTCATCTCCTCCTCTGAGGATTATTTAGTCTGTAGTCAGAGTCTCTTGCCCCTGGCCTGGGTTTAGCTTTGAGGGTTTAGGTCGAGGGAAAGCCCAGAGGTAGAGTTGTGGGGGGGCTCTAAAGCATCTTAGGAAGTAAAGAGACCTGACTCCAGGTTTCTGCTTTCCTGGGAGGCAGGGCTGCTGTTTACCTCCACGATGGCTTGCTCTCTCCTCACCGTTCATATCGGTGGTGTGAACTGTGGGCACATCTCTGCAGGCCTTCAGACAAGCAGCCGTGTCCTGTACATTTCGTGCTGTGAGGGGCAGTGGGTTTTCCTCCTTCCTAGGAGCAGTTTGAACTCCCTGCCCCTCACCCATGGCACTGAGGAAGCATCTCAGAGGCCTTGTGCCATCCTGCAAAGTCCCTCTTAATGTCTGACCTTGCACAGGTGCTCCCTGACCTCAGTCCTGTGTGTCCCCCTGAAAGGGTACATGTTTGTCCTTTATGATGAAACATTTTGAATTTCTCAGTTTCCAAGGCTCATTCTGGTGCCTGCATGGAGCCTGACCCCCCACAGGGCTGCCAGAGCAGAGTGAGGGCTGAGCTGCCCTTTCTGTGTGTCCTGCCTGACTTGCCTTCAGCTAGCCCGGCTGGTCACTGGGGTGAGACGATGGTTGCTAAAGGGCTGCCCAAGGTATACAAATGCTTGTTTGCAAAGTAAGCTACCACTTGCCAGGAGAAGGATTTGCTGCTCTTAGCATCACCTATCTGAAACTTAGGAGTAGGCAGCAGGGAAAGGCAGGCACCTCCAGCTTAACCGATGAGTTAAGCTTTACTTAGCTCAAGAAAGTTACACAGTCACATCTCACCTCTGGTCATTCCATGTGAGAGTTGACACCAGCATGCAGATGGCCGGGCAACTTGGCTTGCTCTCCCCTTGATCCTGTGAGGAGGGCAACTGAGCTGCAAAACCACTGACCCCCACCCTGCTCCAGTAGCTGAGCAATGGGAGACGCACTCCCCACACCCCCACCTTGGGAACAGTGTGTATACTTGGTAAATTCCCCTCTTCCCAGGGCTTACATGTTTGAAGCATTTCCAAGAGGTATCCAAGCATGGGAGTTACAGTATGTATCCATAACATTGATCCATCAAAGAGAGTGTACACCTTGCAAAGACACTGACGCCTCTGCAACATGCTCAGACCAAATGCACTGCAGGATGATGTAATGCAACAAAGGGTTTCTTTGGGCTGGGACATCAGATGTTCATTCTGAAATCCAGAGTTCAATTGCATTTGTTACCTGTGCTTGCAAAACTGCACAAAGTCATAGAAAACATCCAGCCTTTAATAGCGAAACTGCCAGTTCGATTCTGAAACACTGGGAACCAGGGGCTGCCTGTCCATTAGCACTGCAAGCAACACTGAGTTCATCTCGTAATGCAATTCTGTCATGTGCTCAGCCAGAGAGCCTGCAGGAATCTCTGATGGGAGGCTGGGAGAGAGGTAAGGGCCAGGCTCTCCCTGTGCAGCTACCACAAAGCTCGTGGCCAAGGCACTGCCCATGCTCTGGCAGTTCAAGCAGACCCCTTTGGGGAGCTCAGCTAGCAAGGAGCTGTGATAGCAAGACCTCTGGCAAAGTCTGATCCTCTCGAAAGTGACGTCCACAAGGTAGGAGAAAAGTTATCAGGGGAGTAGTAGAACTAGAGAAGATAGATTTGCTTGGGATCTGGGCTGTGTTCAGAGGTGCTTCCTGGGATGGGGATATTTCTGAAGCTCCCCTGTTTAGGTTAGGGCACTCACATAGCCTCCCTCTCTCCCACCACCCGGTCTCCTTAGGAACTTTCTAGTGAAGGGTTACCCTACACAGCAGCCTCTTCCTCAGTGAGGCCCTAGTGAGAGCTGTCTTTTCTATCCAGGCGCTTGTTTTCTCAAACTCTTAGGAACTTTTAATTAGTAGGACATGTCTAGTTGTAGAACAGTTTGGGTCAGGCAGGGAGGGGCACAGGCTGATGGGGTCCAGCATGATGATGTCTCATATCCTTTGTAAATCAGAGCTTTAGTCCATGGAGCTGAAGTCTACCTGTGCTATCAGCTGGGGATCTGGCTGCATGAGGTGGTCTGCAACCACAGAGAGGTAGTCTGAAGTTTGAGAAAAAGTGAGGAATGGCAATATTTAGCAAAAAGGAAATCTTAGCACAGGCTCCTCCTGTCTTTACAAATTTACCAAAGGAGAATCACCCCCCCCTTACTATGGATGCCTTTGCTCTCAGCTATCGCCAATATCCATCACCTGAGCTTGTGTTTCTTGCACTTTTCAAAATCACCTGAAGTTAGCCTACTCCCACTTGGAGAAGGAACTGAAGTATAAATATTTATCTACCACATGAGCAGAAAAAGAGGTCATGTACAGGGTCTTGGGGATTTAAAAGATGCAAGCCTGAAACAAGGTGTGAGGTAATTTTACATGTTCTTCTGCTCCCATCCCATACATACATAGTTTACTGAGTGGATGATGCCTCGGAGTAGGAATTCCATAGGAGGAATATATATATATACACCTGTGTGTAGGAGACGAATTTACAGAGAAAGCAGTTAAGGGAAGCTGGGTTGGATCTATTCCCCTGCCCAGGAAAGCTAAGACCAGACATGTCCATTTTTTTGCAGGAGAGTTTATGAATTATTGTAAATTTTTTTTCTTGGTTTGGAAGGGGTCAAGACCACTACTGAAGAACTCCTGTGAAGGCAGTATCACCCTTTCCATAACTCAACTGAAGTAATGGGAAAAATGAGGGAGAGCATGAAAAAAAAAAAAAGGACTAATGCTCCCAAGCATAAGCTTATCCAGGTGTGCTCATGAGTCACATAATGTTACAATCCAGGTTCCTGCTGGACATCCTCCTGGAGCCTGGCAATATCCTCACACACAAACATATTCAAATCCCATTCAAAAGAACTTAGGTGAGTCAGCTCAAAATTCCCCGGGACCAGGCCCTTGCTCTTTTCTTTCCCAGCAGGGATGGCCCCGCTTCCCGTCTGCACGTCAGCACCGGCCGCCCCACTCCCTCCGCTGCCTGCACGCATCAGCATCCGGGCGGGCGGGGACGCGGGTGCACAACCTCATGCACCTTTGTGGGGAGTTCCTGGGACGCAGTAGCCGTGCATGAATGTCTCTTCCCCACAGGACTGCAAAATACTTTCACTCTGCATTGGAATAAATGGGAGAAAGATGTGTCTGTAGGAAGTGTGAAAATTGTCTGTGCCTGCGCATGCTTTGGCTTTCCTCAGGGGTCCTTGGAGTCACCAGGTTTGCTAAAAGGTTTCTGCCTGGGCCAGCAAAAACCAGCTGGGTCTTTATTCCACTCCCACGCAAGATGTGTCTCTTTCTCTCTTCTTTCTCTCCCCCTCTGCTTGCAGCTGGGGCTTCACCCAAATTGAGAATAGGTACTGCTACATATGCTTTGCTCCAGTCTCTCCCTCCCTGTCACTGGCTTGGGCCAGACACCTGGTAGGGGAGCCAAGAGGTGGCCACGGCACAGGGCTGTGTGATGGTGACCTTGGAAGGAGGTGGACTAGGGCTGGGGGCCAGGACACCCACCTCACATCCTTAGGTGCCTCAGGGAAATACCCCCTGCCCCTGTGCCCCTTCTGGCATCATCTCACTCACAGTGCAGGTGGCAGGCCAGGTTTGCTTCATCCCTGCTGCCTTAGGTTAGCTGCTTCTGCAATCTGTTAATTACTTTTGCTGATTGGATTTATTACAAGGGGCTGGTGAGGGGGATGGCTGGCACATGTGTGAGTGTTTCTTAAGCCAGAGAGGCTGCACTGTCTCCCTGCTGATGCTACAGCAGAAGAAACAGCTCAATGGTCTTTCTGGTGAGTGCTTTGAGGGAGATTTCCACCTCTGCAGTAACAGCAGCAGGTGCACGATGTTTCTGTCAACAATAATGAAAATAGTAGTGGGGAGGAAGGAAACCATGGGGACCACAGATGGTGCTTTGCCCAGGACCCCAGACTTTCTGCGGAGGCAAAGGCAGTTGCACAAAGGCTTGAGATGCACAAAATTCAGCTATGGTACATTACAGCTCTTCAAATGGGCTTTTTTTTGTGTGTGTGGCAGCTTTAAATAACTCAGCAAAGGCATAGGAATCCCTATCCAAGTCTGGTGTATTACTTTTTGATGAGTAGCTGATGATAGGTAGCTCCTTTGGGCTAGTTCTGCTCTCAATTACACACCCATGGTCTAAATAATTCAGCAGCAGCTAAAAGGTGTGTTGCCAAGCTTCTTGCCACTGCACCTCCAAGCACTGCCCAGCCTCCTCGGTGAATTTGTGTTCAGAGATAATTTTGGACTGGTGTCAGAAGGTGAAATGTCAGTCGAAATAGCTCCTTGTTTTATACAGGCTAGTACTGGTGTAGAGACAGCGGAGAGGAATCCGAGTCACTGTTTTTATTTTAATTTTGTAAGGAGCACCTCTCTCAGACCCCTGTGCTGTAGCTCTTCTCTGGAGAACACTTGACAGTGCTGCTGTGGTGCTGCCTTCATTCTCTCCGCTCATTTGATGTACAGTTTCTCAGCTGACTTACACACCTCATCCTGCCCTTTAAAGTCAGTGCCTTTGTATGTTTCTCCAGACTGTTTCTTAGGAGAAGGTGAACTTTTAAGGTCTCCAGACCCAGGCATCAGGATGGGGATTTGCCAGGGAGCTGCATTATTAACCCCTCGCAGTTTGTGCCCTGAAACATGGGGGAGCAGCAGGAAGTTGGGCGGGTGCTGTGTGCCCGTTTAAAGATGTTATCTCTCACAGCCAATGTTGTCAAGTTTCAGTTTTCAGTACTATTTTTACTCTCAGGCAAATTTTTTTCTGCTGCTCTTTTTTTTTTTAAGAATAAATTACTGCCACACAAGTCACTGTAACATTTTAAAGGCCATTTTTTGTTCCTGTTGCACATGACCAGGCACAGGTCTGTCAGGTCCAGCAGCTGAGATACTTTTCTGAACGCAGTTCTCTTGAGGGCAAGAAAATATAGACATATAAATAGGGGTGTGGGTTTGTTTCTGGTGCAAGCCCTCGAGAGCTGAGGGCTGTTAAAGCATTTCAGTGCCTGTGGTGGGGTCAGTCTCAGTGCCCCAGCAGGCTGTGTCACGCTTCCAGGTCATGGCATTTGCATGCACATTCAGCCACCTGGGTATCTGTGGGGCTGCTGCAGCCCAGCCCAGCTCCTCTTGCCTTCATTTTTGTTTTCCATTTGGCTTCCCCTCACATCTTTGATTTCTTTAGTCAGGTTTGAGCTATTTCATCTGTGCACTGTGTGACTCCTGCAGCTGGAGTCTGCTTCATATTCTTTTCAGTCTGGTCCTCCTTTATCCCTCCTCCCTGGCTGCCTCCTTGCTCTCTTCCCCCATAAGTCTGTAGGGCCCTGCTAACCCCCATCCCCCCACCCTCCAATTTTCTCTATCTGTATGACTTGGTGCTTTTATCCTCTCATAAGTAGCCTCCAGCAGTGCTCTGGGCATCTGTAGGGAATACTTCGATGCTGTACCACCCTTGGGGCAGTGTGTTGGTTTTGGCTGGGGCCAAAGTCTTGGACTAAATTAACTTAATGGACATTCTGTGGACACTTAATGGACATTTAATGGGCATTTTGCAGGGGTGCTCCTAACGGAATGATATATGTATATATATTTTATCAAAGGGTGGGAAGGGGGTGGTGGTTAATTAGGATGTATTGGATACTGTGGGACCTAAACATGACATAAATTGTGTGGGATAAGGAGTGGAGAATGTGCTGGTTTTGGCTAGGGTAGAGTTGATTTTCTTCATAGTACAAGAAGGTGGCTGGTTTGGATTTGAGCCAGAATTGCCCATTGTGCCACCTAAGCCTTTTTGCCTCCAGTGGACAGCCATGCAATGGAAAAGGATAAACCAAATCACGTGGATTACGTAAAACACGGCACGGGGCAGCCCTGAGTCACCATTGTGGGGCTTTCCCCTGGCCCAAAGCACTGCCCTGCTCCTCCCCATGAGGCGCATGGAGCACAAGTTGGGGGCTGTGCACCCACCCACCACCCACCCACACAGCCCCCGTGCCTTCGGGGGTGCTGCACCTTCCCGGGGGGTGCTGCGGTTCCCCACTGTGCACAGCCACATCCCTGCTGCCACGAGGGCAGAGGACCCTGCAGACAATGCCGTCCAAAATGTCTTTCCCTAAAAGCTGTTTCCCAAAGGCTTCCGCTGCCCCGGCACATGCGGTGTGACTCATCCTCATATTTGCACTTTTTGCAGCTTCCTTTGGCATTTGCCATACTTTGCTGGAGAAAATGAGATAATTCCTGTTTTGCTGGAAGGCCTTACAGTGCCATGGCTCAGTGCATTTTGGGAGAATATTGCTACTCTGGTGACTGCTGTTTGGAGACACAAGTTTCTCAGTATCACAGAGAGACTTTACGAACTTTTGATGTTTATTGGCACAGGAAAATTTACAGGGACAATGTAAAGGATGAGTACAAGCAAAGCTGATACAAGACCTCTTCATGAGCATTTCAAAGGGTTCTTCTAAAAGGAATTGCATGAAATTAATTGTATAGAATAATAGAATCTCCTGAGGTCGAAGGAACCCACCAGGATCATCGAAATCTAGCTCCCAGCCCTGCAAAGGACAGCCCCAAGAGTCACACCATGTACCTGAGAGCATTGTCCAAATGCTTCTTGAACTCTGTCAGTTTTGGTGCTGGGAAGTCTGTTCCCATGCTCAACCACCCTCTGGGTGAAGAAACTTTTCCTGATATTCAACTTAAACCTTCCTTGACACAGCTTCAGGCCACTCCCTTTGGTCCTGTCACTGTCACCACAGAGCAGAGATCACTGCCTGACTCTGCTTTCCCTCACAAGGAAGTTGTAGACCACGACAAGGTTTCTCCTCAGCCTCCTCTTCTCCAGGCTGAACAAACCAAGTGACCTCAGCCACTCCTCACACAGCTTCCCCTCCAGGCCTTTCTACACAGAGTGAGTAGTTCTAAAATTAATTGTGTGTAGATGTGGCACTTAGGGACACAGTTTAGTGGTGGGCTTGGCAGTGTTAGGTTAATGGTTGGACCTGATGATCTCAGAGTAAATGATTCTATGACTAAAATGTAAGGGCAACTGTTCAGGGGAGAAAAAAAAAACAAACAACAAAATATCAGTTTAGGATCAGTTACCTAGAGATCAACAACCCACTCTGCCATTCCTGGCCCCTCAGCTGCTCTGGGAATGCTGCCTGGGCATCCACATGCCCTGTGCCAGGCTGAGCACACCCTCCCTTGGGGAATGGGATGCACCCAAATGTCCCAGCCAGCTCCTGCCACAGCTGGAGGGTGTCAGCGTGGTGCTCCCCACTGGCACAACAACTGGTAAATGTGAGCTGGGGAGTTCAGGACACTGCAACAGCAGGGCTTCCTTCACACAGCCAGGTGGCCACCTCTGCTGAAGTTATCTGAGCCTGTTCGTTTTATGGTTTTACACTTTCAGGTTCCAGATGGGATAGAAGAGAAGCAAAACCAGAGCAGCACAATAAATAGTAGGGAATTACATTTACAGCAAGTCCACATTTATTCATGGAAATCTGGTTAACTGGGTTCTAAACAGTTTTACTTAAATCTCTTAAGTTTCCATCTGAATAAGGTCTTTAAAAGCAGACAGATGATACTAAATCAAGTTCACTGCAGGCTTAGCTGCAGAAACAAGTTATCCCTTCCTACTGATCCACTCTGACTGTCTGCAGCAAATGCTAATTTGAGGTAACATAGCCTTGATGAAGGGAAAAACGGGGATTAGCTAAAGGAACATCCATCCCAGTGAGTCAGGGTGATGTGATTTTTATTTAGATGCTTTAATTAGCCAAACGCCATCTTCTTGTGTAAGAAGCTTCTCGCTGCTCAGTGGGACTCCGAGCATTCAGGTGCAGGACCGTGGTATCCGAGGCCGCTTTGTCAGAACTACTGCCCCTCTCGCTCTCCGTGCACACGATCACCACAGCCCCACCAAGCTGTAACAATGTCCCAGCTGGGTCACTTCAGGTGAAGCCAACAGGATGTGCACTGGCTTCCCTTCCCTTGGCAGCAGCACAAACAGCCCCAGCGGCACGCTGGGAGCTGGTGCCCGTGGCCAGATGCACGCTGCCCGGCAGCGGCTGGCACCCTCTAGACAAGAGGTGCTTTTTTTTCCTCCTGTGCTAAATGACACACAATGCCAAGCCACTCACTTGCCTTACAAAAGAAAGCCTGGTCTCAGCAGGCATGAAGCTGCCTTGGTTATTCTGGTCATTTCTTGGATGTTTCTTCATGGGCTAACTTGAAGTAAGCTGTTAAAAGATAGGCTTCAGCTTGAAAGAGCAGTGTGAGGAAGAGCAAGCTGCCTGCCCCAAGCCAGCTGCCCCAGTGGAAGAGGTGAGGGCCATCAGGTCCAGCAGTCAGGTTGTCAGGTACAGCTCCAAAGCCCCCAGATGGATCTGAACCCTGCTGGAGACCAAGGATGGAGGAAAGTGTACTTGAGGGTTTCTAGAGAAGTGCTGTCATGGGGTCTGGGGAAGGATGTCCTGTCCAGCACCTCTGCTGCTTTTTCCAATGGCTTTTGTTGATCTGGAGACAAGAACATGGTTTGTCCCTTAGAGCTACAACAGCTCTCATGGTATATCCCTTAGTATGTGCTGAGTTCCCCCTCAAGTTCCTCGTTAGGACAGAGACAGCAACGATATCCTCCAGGATACCCCCACATCAGCTCAGATGCTGCTGCTTGGGGTACCTCTGCATCAGGGGTGCAGGGCCTGAATGGCCATACCCTGATGTCCAGAGGGCTCACGCTGTGGGAAGTGCTGTAACTCACAAGCCAATTGCATTTTTCCTAGACACGTCTCCCTGCAGCAAACCAGCTCTGTTTGGTCAAGCTCAGGTCACCCTTCCAAACGCTGTGTCAGTTTGAAAAGAGTGGGGACCCTCCTTCTTGGAAGGATAAATCATGCTCTTGGGTAAAAATTTGTGCCAAATTTATGCTGAGAATTTTATCTGCCTGATAAAATTTATATGCATTGGTTGAGGCCAATTCTTCTGGATTTTTGGCAGAGGCCAAACTGATGAAGACCTTACTCTTAGTAGTGTCCACGGCATTCAGCTTGATTTGAAGATCTTTTACATGCTCTTTATTGTAGCAGCAGCACCTTTCACAAAGTCCATAGTCCTTCATTCAGTCAGTAAAGTCCTTCAGCTGACGATCTGCACACCTTCTTATGCATCCAGAAAATGCCAGTAGCTGCTTTTGCCACAGTGCTGCCCTGGAAACTCACACTTGATTGTTTCTCCAGTGGGAACCCCACACTGTCTACCACCTCTGCTTTCCAGGATCCAGGGAAGAGCCTGCCCACCTTGTTGCCAAGCTGCCTGCCTTCATGCTTACAAATAAAACAGTATAAATACTTCAGAAACTTTTTAAAAAATGAAATATTATTCATCTCTGACCCCATTTCTATTTAAAATCCTGCCAAACTGGGTGTCTCCTGCAAATATGGGTGCAGTTACTGTCAGATGGGCAGTATTGCCTGACAGCATTGAGCTCAACTCCATTTTTGTCACGACTGGGCAGCAGTTTTGCAGAAGTCCAATCACATCATCCACTGAGACTGCACTCTCATTCTGCTTTTGTATATCTCTGGTAGGTGTTTCTGCTCTGCTTGGAGTGAAACTCCTTTTTTCATTGCTTTCCCTGACTGAGTAAATATGTACTCAGTGCCATGACATTGTTCTTTGGGCTTGGACTGTTTCCAGCTGATTAATTATTACAGCCCTGCGGTAGTTTTTACAACAGGAGGACGGGGATGTGCGTCAGATTGCTGGCCTGAATGGACCGGTATCCTGTCTCCAAGATTTTGGACAAGAATTTGGACAAGATTATTGGAGCTAGGGCAAGTTTAGAGTGAAATTGTCCTTGGTAAATCCCTCCACCATTTGCTAATCAGCATTTTGGAGAGTTTATGAGCTGGAGGCTGTATCCGAATGATTATTTAATCCAAATGGACATACCTTGCACAAATGGGCACTCTGACATTCCGTGACAATGAGTTTCTTCATCCAGATACATGTTGTGTCAAAAAGTACTGCTCTTCAACTGCTTCAGAGCAATTGCATGATCATTTAACCATAAAACAAGCATTCTGATTTTGTCAGATATACGGGCTAGGAAAGCGATGACACGCCCTATGTGTTCACATTTCCCAGAACCATGCGTTCATGTGGTTTGGGCACATGTTAAAATCTCTGTTACCCGGACAAACACATTAGCAGGTGACAGTGTTCAGTGACACTCTCTGGGCACACATTACCGGTCCCACCTCTGCAGGAGCCCAGATGAGACCTACAACAACTGAGTTTAACAGGTCACTGTGTCTCCAAACGGAGACAAGCGGTTGCCATTCCTCAGCGGCGCTCCCAGGAGAAGGGTGCTCAGGGGGTGTGCAGGGCATCACATGGCCCTGATGTCTTCCCAGGGCACCAGCCTGAACTGGGGCTGACCATTGTTTAAGGGACCCACGGCGTGGACTTGAACCACACTGAGAGACTAAAAATAGCAGCTGGCTAATCAGTGCTCTGCTAGGTGTGTGGGGGTTTGTATGAAGGGTGTGTTGGAGGAAGCAGTGCCCATGCTGGGAGGCCTGCTGGTGTGAGCTGGTGTGAGCTGGCATGAGCAGTGCTTTCAAACTTGAGCAGCTGAGCATGACCCACTGCAAAACCCGTCCCTGCTGCTTCTGGAACCATTCTGGAGCTGCCTGCCATTGTGCTCCCATGCCTGACCATGTCTCTGCAAAGAGACAGTGCATGCAAATGTCTTGCACATCTGTACTTCCAACCATGCAAAGAAAAAAAGCTCATTGTGTGCAATGAACAAACCTATATTTGAGGGTTTTTAAAAAGCTTTTCTTTCAGACTGTTGTGTGGTTTTCGCTGAGGAGTGTTACTTTCTTTCAAAGAGGAAGTGGGTGCTTAGAAAGGGTTTGGTTTTGCAGTGAAGGGGAATTGCAGGACACTTGGCCATAGCTCGGCCCCACTTTGCCTGGTTCAGAAAGCCCTGTGTTCAGCAGAGCTGTGTGCTGAGCATCCCTCCCAGCCTGTGGGGTGACTGCAGCCAGCATCCCCTTCCCCTGGCAGCCCAGGGGCACACGTGTGCTCGCACACAGGCTGGCCCCGCAGTGAGAAGGGCAGCAGGCTCTCCTCACCTTTTACTACTTGATAAAAAGCAGATATAAAAGAGAGGTTTCTAAGGTGACAAAACGGACCTGGAAACAAATGCTGGTGTCAGTCAGGGGCCATACGTGGTACCCTGTACTTGGGGATTCTTGCAAGCTTTAGCCAAAGCCTAGACTTGACAGGGATGGGAAGGGGGAGGAGAGGAAGGCAATACTGACTGTTTCTCTGTCCTTCTCTTTGGCTGCAGACTTCTTCTACCCTTTCTTTCCACCTTGAGTGAAAGTGGCCACTGGGTTGAGAAGCTTTTGAGCAGGATTTACTAACTGCTATGCCACCTGCTTCTCCACAAACCTGGCAGAATCTTTTCTTTTTTTCCTTCTTATTCACAGGCTTTTCAAAGAAATAAACACAGGTAATCAGTTTTAACCAGAGATTTATTTCATCTCATTGCCTCACCAATATTTTGACCATTTCATAGCAGCTGTGGATGAAATGCTGTTTCATTACACAGGAATTCCTCACAAATGTGCAGAGAGTTCCCACTATCCACCCTCACCTTCCATGACAGCGGTTTGCATGTGTGCTGAGCCCGGGTGGCCATGGTGCCTGTGCCCAGACAGATGCTCCGTGTGGCCTTGGGAACGGGCAGTGAGAAGGAGCATGCTGAACAGCAGCTGCTTCCCAGGCTGTCTGCTGACAAGTGACCCTCGGGGCAAGGCCAGCAGAGGGTTGAGGAGCAGCTCCCTCTCAACACCCCGTGTCTGGCATTGCTCAATGCAGGGGCTGCCTGGGCATGGCGCGGGACAGGGGCAGCGTCTTCACCCCCTCTCCCCTCCAGCAGCCCTTTGCACAGGCCTGCTGAATGGAAGGGAGGAGAAAAGAAATAGGAACTTCTTGGAATCATGTCATCCCAAAACTGAGAGAAGAAGTGAAAGTTAAGTAAAAGGGACTGTTTTTAGCAAAGGCTGTTGAACTTCCTAACCTCACAGTGAGCAGTTCCCATGCTACAGTCCTTGGAGGCACGGCTTGATTCAATGCAACAGTTTCAGCTCCTTATTTCCTGTCACTAATTTGTATTGATTACCAGCTGGCATTATATGAAACATTCCCTTGGTGTCTTCTAAAGCAGAGGGAAATCTCAGACTACTTCTATAGTGAAATTTAGCAAAAAATTATTAAAGTCTGAGTTTCTGAGTTAGTAGGGAAGCATTAGATGAAAGTAGGTGCAGCTTTCTACACCCACTGTGGTTAGCATGCCATATCACATTCTTATCTTAGCCTAGAAAAGAAATAGCACCTTGACTATTTTTCTGTGCCTGCATCCCTCAAAAAACTCTGGCACAGTAGAAGTGTGGGCCTGATTTTCAGATGAATGGTTCGTGCAATTTTCACTTATTAAGGCCAAGAGCCGCATAGTGGGAACTCACACCAGACTTTCAAAAGTGGATGGGTGGTAAGGTTGAATGGCAAGTCAGGAAAATTTTAGCATCAACTCTAGTGCAAATCTAGCTTGAACTACTGTTAAACTCTAGGAAGACAAGGTGTTAGCAGGTACCAGTGACCTCACATGTATCACCAGGCACTTGCCAACTCTGCTCCAGTGTGAAAAAGACCTTGATATTTCCTTTTGTTTCATCATTGCATCTCCCAGATGTGGTCAAAACCAATTTTGATCAAAAGAGGTAACTTTTTTTTCAGATTGCAAGAGGGGAAAAAAATGGGATAACCACAAGCATTGTTCTGTAGTGTATACGACTAATCCATGAAAGATGCACGGAGTTACAATTTCCATGGGAAAATAAATGAAAACTATGACATGCTCCCCCATAGCTTCCATAAAGTAAAACTTCAGTGTGATCCAGGGCTCAGAAAGCAGTGTCTCCTCTCAGAGAGAGACTCAGGATAAAGAGTTCCTTGAAATATCAGTGAAAAGTGCTGTACTGGGCACTTGATAAGCTTCCCATCCTCAGGATGATATTTGCATCTGTTGCTCTGGGAGTAACAAAACATTTCATATTTCTTAGACAAAACTAGGCTAAGATGGAATTATAGCTGGGAGCAGATTAATAAACTCCAAGTAAAACATACCACAGGACTAGAGCAATTATCTATCAAAACAAAGTATGTTAAAACTCTAGAAAAATCAGACTTGCAGGTAAATTTGAATGGAAATGTAAACACATGAACACAGAGAGGCATAGGCAGCCAAGCATGGCAGGGATGATGGTGCCTCTGTGATCATGGTGGCAGTCCAGCCCCACAATTTTGGGACAGCACCTCATGGGATATAACCTGCTTCATCTGCTGTATTCAGCTGAAGGCCCTGGGGCCTTGCTCTTACAGTTTTACCTCCATTTAAATGAAAGTATATTTGAAAATCTGTGCTGATTTGTTTTCATCAGGTCTAGATATTCTGGAACTCTTTCCCCTTAGTTGGTATAGACACTAGAGTATGTCAGTCCAAAACCCCAAATTAATTATTAGTTCTATAAAAGGTCAGCTACAGCAACTAAAATTATTTAAATGTTCCCTTCATTTATGTGACCCAATGTGAAAAAAGAAACTGAAGAACAGAACAAAGCTTTAAAGTTAGCCACCCACTACCAAAAGAGGTACCAAGACATACTACGTGATTGCCAAGCAGCCTATTATAAAGGTGTATTTATTAAAATAAAGGATTTAAAATTACTTCCACCAAACTTTCTTACAGTCCACCAAATCACTTCAGCACATCCTTGGTCTAATGGAAATTCTCATGTGCTGAGCATTAAATGCATGCCCTTGTGCTTGGTAGCATACTGGCTTGTCAGAATAAGCACCACCTATGGCAAGAGGGCTGGTACTGGTGGCACTGGTGTTACTGAGAGAGAGCTGCAGGACTCAAAGGCAGCTGGTTCAGATGAGGATATCACACACTGTTCTTTCCTGGAGATGGCCAAAATTTTAATTTCTTACCAGACATTGTATTATATCATACACTGTAGAGGATTCCTGTATGACTTGTTCAAAAAGTCCTGAGTACTCCCCTATGTACTGAAATAAGGAGTAGATTACATCCAAATAATACTAAACAAACTTGTTAGCAACATTTGAATTATACTGAGTATGCTGTAAAAGTGGGAGGGGAAAATACAGGATTTGCCATGTAATATAACCCTGGAAATTTCATAAATAGGACTAATTGATCTTATTGAAGACTAGATTATTTCCAGGACCATAACTGTAAATGCACTTGCTTATATCCATGTTTCTATCCGACTAGACCAGTGGTCCATTTGCAATACTAACTTGCATTGTGTGGCCAACAATAACAGAACAGGGCTGGCCCAGTACTGCTCCAGTCCCAGCCACAGCCACCTCAGAGGGGAAGTGTGCAGAGGATGGCTTGGGGGTCCAAGCACCTGGTGATGAGTTGTCAAACCCTTTCTGTAACAAAAGAGGCAGTGGTGAGGAAACATCATGCAGGAGGGGGAAATCTAACTCAGGAAACTGCCCTTATGGATGAGTACAACTGCTTGCCTTTGGTGGCAGGTGTTACCTGAAGCATTAAAAATTACTCTAAAACCAAAACCAAGGTTGTACTGTGGCACTCCACCCTCCATCAAAGATTCCTTCTTCCCATGAAGATAATTTGTGATGCCTTGAACTTGGTGTCATGCTTCACTTTGCAGAGAGTAAGGCCAACATCCCTTGCAGAGCATGGCTGTCTGAGCATGGCTGTCTGAGCATAGCTAAGATTGATCAGAGAGCCACAGATAGCTGAGTCTCAGTGTCACCACAGGGCTTTGGCACAGCAAGGCACATGGCAGAGAATAAAGCAAAATGCATCCTTCAGCTACAGAAGTAACAGGTTGAGGCTGGACAAGAATACCTTGCAATTTTTCTTTCATCCCATTCTGGCAAGGAACAGCTTCCTTTCCCATGAGGTTCTACCTTCTTCCACCACATCTGATTAAAGAAAACCTAAAACAAACAAAAAAGCAAACCCACCCATGCCCAGAAGAAAAAAGCACCACCAGCAACCCAAACCAATCAAACAAGCAAATCCTAAATTTAAACAAAATAATGGGGAGATACTGATGCAACACAGCTGAAAGACACAAGGTTTAGCTGCCATTGCTCAGGAAAGCTTGCCAGCCAAAATACAGCTCTGGAAGCTGTTATAGCTCTTCACCTCATGGCATCAGGCCTTGAAGGCATCAGTAGCTGAAGTCACCTTGGAGGAAGGATGGCTCCTGGTGGAAACACGCTCTGCAAGCCAACAAGGGCACCAACTTAAACCTTTTAGCTACAGCCCCACTCCCTAGACAAAGGCCAGGGCTGAGAGGAGGACTGTCCCTGTCTGCTCCATGGCCAGCCTTATCGCCCTCTTCTTTGCTCAAAGTTTGTAGCCGTTCACTGTCATTTCTCCATAACCTGGTCTTTCTCTGCAAAAAATGCCACCAATATCAGAGGTATGTCCTTGGTAGTCTGTTCCCCACATTTTTCTGTGTCTTTCTAGTGGTCTCCATACCACCATAAGACCCTTCCTTACCCTGTCTTTAGCTTTCTGAGCATGCTGCCACACTGATTTTTTATAAATTTATAAAGCAGTTATATCATCTCTTCATTTTAAAAGCAGTTACATCCCTCTGGTATTCATGGGAAGACAGATACCAAATCTCTTATTTTCTGATGTCCAGACCTAGCTTATGATTGGTTAGATGACATGCCTAGTTATGGCTCCCTCACCCAAATATTTACTCTTGGCTGTAGTTACCAACAGCAATCCCACCTAATTCATACCTAAGGAGCCAGAACCACCAGCCATGCCCCCAGCTCCAGTTCTGGCTGCTGACTGAGAAATAACCTCTCCCCCTCACACAGGGACCTCTTTAAACCTAAGCCTGTAAGTAAACTACTTTGAGTCGTTAGTTTCATGTCATTTTTAGGTCAGACTGAAAATGCTTCTAGTAGCAATAAAAAAACTCCCCACCCTCCTTTCATTTCAGCTAAGTTTAAAAGACATCTTGTCCAAGTTGTTAATGTAAAAAACTTCTCACTCCCTCTCTCAAGTGGTTTGATGGGGTTTTACATCTCTGTCTGATCTGCAGGGATTTTTTCTGGCCACATACATAGCGCCTGCTGTCCCTGGGGCAGGTAAACAGAGTTACTTCTTGACTGTTGGGCTTCGCTTCAGCTCCTTTCTTAGAAAGTACAAGCCATGCAGGAAACCTTGCTGAAAAGTCACTGCACTCTGAAAGCTCAGAGGCGATGGAGCTCCCCGTAGCCCCAGGGAGGCAGGGCGTGGGTGCAGGGGTGCAGAACACCCCAACCCCACCCCTCTGGCCTCCTGTGGCTTCACTGTAAGCAGTGAGTGAGTAACCATCATGCAGTTTAATCTCATATTATGTTATGTAGCAGAGACAGTTTAAAAATAGGTTTCTTGGTGCCAGCCCAAGCTTCCCAACCCCTGACAAGTGTGTCTGAGTCTGGCTGTGATGGACATGGAGGCAAGAGCTTTGCTCAGCAGAACACGAACTGAGCAACTTTTTCTAACTAGTTTCTGCAGATATTTTGAAGGGTGCCAGTGAAGCTGCTGCTGTGGATTCGTTTCACCTGTATTCCAGAATTGAAATTTATCTCTAACAAAAGGGTACAGGGAAAAAGAAACACAGGGACTTGCACTACTGCAAGCTCTTTGACAAAGTGGATTTAGATGCAAAGCAGGTGTGCCATGATCTGGACCAGAGTATACAGAAATGAATCATGTGACAGCAGCAACTCCTCTCCCAAAGTCCTCAGATGAGGTATAAGGTGGAATCAGGTATGGCTGCCCTGAGGTGGGAGCATTTCCATCCTGCCCTCCACCAAAACATTTTTACCATTTCTGTTTTCAGGCTGTGCTGCTCAACTTTTGCAGAAACCAAATTATTGTCCCATAGCCCAAGGATGTCTTACTGATCCCTAGTGGGCTGAGAGTGTTAAGATCATTCTGGCAATGCATGTCCCCATGGGAAGGTTATCAGAGAGTACTTGTTTTTGCCATGCGAGTGTGAGACTACCCCATGACCCGCTGGCATGCACCAAAATCAGTATACAGTTTGGAAAAACTGGAGTTTGCATCAGACTGGCTTGAATCAGATGGTTTAATGAGAACAACTCCCAGATACCGCCTGTTCTTTCTACCTTCCATATCACACAAAGGTTTGCAGATGGTTTATGAGGTGTTACAGTCTGTGCACTGACAGCTGCAAGATGTTCAGGTTGTTTACAGAGACTAGAAGAGAACTAATTCAGCCCTGGCCCCTTCCCCACCTACATGTAAAGCTATATGTGGAACAAAGTGTCTAATGTTTGCACTGAACCTCACTTCCACTTGCAGAGCTGAAGACAGGAGGAAACAAGAGCAGAAGACTACGCAGGACCTGAATACAAGCGCAGACATTCACTGAGGCTTCTTTCAACACCTCACTCTGCAATACAGCTTTAATCTTTTCACTGTTATTCTGATCAATACTTCTTTCTGAGATGATCTTACTGAGGAGAAAAGGTACTTCCTGAGGGGATCTACAGCTGTGCATCCAGAACAGATACACTGAAGTATCTGTAACCTCAACATGACAGGAAAAAACTTTGCTCTGCCAACACCAGCCCTTCTTGGGCTTGTCATCACTTGGCAAATTCTGGTGTTCAGACACACTGCTGACAGAAATTGTGTGAGTTGCTTAAACAGGAGAATCTGTGCTCTGGATAATGCCAGTGAATCATCATCAAACTTCTGGGAAAAGGTTTTCACCACGGTTAGCCAACAGAGCTGTAAAGTCACCTACCTCAGAGAAAAATGTCACATTTAAAGCAGCAGAGGGGAAAAGTCTTGGCTAAGTGAGGGAAAGGCTTAAGAATTGACATTACTCTCTGAGGGAAGAGATAACTATCATGTGCACTTTCATTGGCTATGAAATAAATCAGACACAGCAAAGAGTAGCATTACAGAGAATTCTGCCTGGTCCTGCAACAGCTATGAAACCCGAGACTGCCAGAAAAGCAAAATCTGGAGCTTCTGCTCAGTGTGTGCTGAAGGCACTGCTCCAAGCTGCTGTCTCTGATGGGTCAGCCTTTCCCTGCCACAAGGTGTGCCAAAAGCCAACATTGCATTGTGAAGGTTGGTGTAGCTGAGGAGCTTCATCTACAGCTGAGAAGATGACCTAGCTAGCTAAAGTAAGAGCAGTGATGTCTGAAGGCTTGTGTTTCATCCCCCCAGAAAAGGTGCTTTGGTGATCAGCAGCCTGCCAACAGGTTGTCTTGCTCTGAAGCAGGTTTCTTGCAACACAATGGGACGTGTGACTAGGCAGAAAGCCTGGGGAGCATTCTCTCTCTTGGATTAAAGGAAAAAGTGATTTTCAGAGTTTCCAGGAATTAATGGTGAATGGTAAGATCAGCTAGGTTGATTTTCATTAACATTATGTTAAGGACCTCTGAGAAAAGCAAAATGTAATTGAAGACACATCAAAAGAGTGGCTTGCTCAGGATTTTGTAAGGGGCACCGCTTCCCTTGGGACTCTGACAACAAAATAAAGATCAAAGGTAACAAACCAGGACCCCATCTGACTTCAGAGCAACTGAAAGGTCCACATGGAATTTTGAACTACAGAGGTCAGAGATAGATTTTAGGGCACTGTATGGCTGAAGCCATGAAGAAGGGTTACAATTAAGAGACTGCAGAGCACAATACCACTGCCCAAGTAAGGGATCATGCTGCAGAGATCAGAAATGGCATAACAGGCAATGAGCTAAGGTCTAAAGTTTTGCATTTGTGGGTTCTTAACTCAAAAGAAGTGCAAGTCCTGGATTCTGGGAAAAGAATGGGTGGGGAAGGGGGAGGGGAGGGAAAGATTTAAAATCTAACCCAAGGAAATCCTATGTACTTGTTTTAAGTTAAAAGCATAAGAAAGGTACAGTCACTAGGGGCACAAAGATCAATGCATTAATCTTTATGTTATTTGACTGGGGAGGCCCAAAAATTCAGATGCACAAGGCTCCTGTTTCTGTGTCATAGTTATGAATTGATATATTGTATTATATTATAATATATTATATTACAGGATATTGCTATGAACCATGAATATTTTGTTCACTTTGGCATTGAGCAGATGGCAAGAGACTGGAAGGGGTTCAAACAACAGTAGACATGATTTAAGAGATGCTGGAAGAACTGGCTTGAGAAACAAGCAAACAAATGTAAAATGGGATGAGAAATGGGCTAGAGCTCTTTAGAGAGTATAAAACCGCTGAGAGAAGAACTATTTAGTTTTATAGAACAGAATATAAACAAAATGAATGTACTATGAGTAACCAAGAGCTCTGCAAAATCAACACTAGCTCTCCTCACTGCACTGATTTAAGATACCAGTCCTTTTTCTTGCATCTCAGCCCCAACAGGGGCAGCAGCAAGACAGGCAGTGCAGCCTCCCCTCCACTGGCAGCTCACTGCATGGTGGATTTAAATCCTCACTTCTTCCAGGCTATAAGTGTACACCAAACTTGGGTGAGTTTGGGTGGCCAGTGCAGGTCTGTTGCCATTGATCCTGTCCCAGTATCTCCACCAGTGCAGGGATGAAGAGGAAACAGTGGTTGGCAATTTCCACAGCTACCCCAGCAAGAGCTTCTTGTTGCTATGAGTAAACCCCAGCAGCAGCTTCTTGTGGGGGCCTTCAATAAATCTGTATGGAGGTGAGGTAACAAAAGCAAACACCTTGATCTGGTGCCCCACACCAGAATCCCTCTTTTCAGTACTGCCAGCTCCAGCATGCACTGTACACGACTTCACTTGCTCCTTACAGTTGCCTGGCCAGCAGCTGCTGGGCATTGCTTTCCCCTTTGGCTGCATTACCTGCAGTGCATCAAAAGACCAGTGAGCCCCAACAACTGCAGATGATCTCTCCCACTCCTTCACAAACCCTGTGCACAGCAGGAGAGAGGACCAACAGGAGGGGTGGGCTGCCTCTTCAGAGAAGCCCACTTCTCAAACTCCTGGGTGCTGGCTTTGGCTTTATCGCCTTCATGATTTGCACATGCACAGAGAGCTGGCAGCGTGTCAAGCATCCTTGCAGCTCCACCCCCTCCCTTTCTAGCACTCACCCTATTTCTAAAGCAGGCATAAAGTTGCAGATGCTCATACTGAGCCCATGCGAAATATTTCAGCCCATTCACATCGGAGCTTTTCTGTGAGGCATGCCTTGCTCCTGGCTGGTGGCCCTTTGTGGGATGCTCATGCCTGCAAGTGACCAGAGGGATGCTGGGCCCCCAGTGGAATACCTGCCCTTGCACCCATGCACCTGTGCACTCCCAGCCCCATGCACTTATGCTCCAGTGCAGTCATGCACCTGCCCACCATGCACCCACCTACCCATGCACCATGAATCCGTGTGCCCGGGAAGCCACGGCAGCTCCTGCCAGCACTGCAGCAGCACTGTTTGCTGCCTCCACTTCAGTGGCCATGGCAACTGTTGTTGTGCAATGAAGTGTTGCCAGGATCCAGGCCAGGAGCAGAGCTTCGTAAAGGAAATGAAAAATAAAAAAATCAAACCATGGAAAGGCATGATGTCAAGCCAATGAAATCCAAGTTCCCCTTCTGCCTGGCGTCACACACACTTTTCCACACTGGCCCCTGCAATCCAGCTTTGCCACAGCTGACCCAAGAACCAGCAGCTGAAGAGTCACTGCTCAAACCAGTGCATGTGGTTGTTTGTGCAACTTTCTCCCAGTGATAATCAAGAAAAAATTGTAGCCATCACACACCTAGTTGTTCTTTAAGGAAGTGGTCCAGACAATGAAACGCATCTTACTGAGCAGCTAAGCCAACAGAACGGGCCACCTACTGCAGGATACCAGGCTGGAGCAGCTTAAACACTTGTTCTTTTAACCCAGAATTGTTTGCAATTGCTTTGCTGAAAATCCCTTCATTGAAAGAAGAGGTGTTTTTAAAAGTGCAAGAGCTTGAAGCTCTCTCTAGGTTTGTCTCCATGAGGGGCAAATTCACCAAGGAATTTGGTGATGCCAGTTCAGATGCAGGAACCTCATCCCTGCTATGGTGACCCTTGCCAGGCCAGGGGTGTCCCAAACAAGCATATGGGAAATACACTGCACCCTACGAGGCTGCAGCTCAGCTGGGTTTTGCCTGCTGATTCCTGAATGCCTCTCATTGCATAACAGGACAGAAAGAAAGACAGGCACTGGACAGGGAAACACACACATTTTTTTAAAAAAACAGAGGGTGGAAAAGCAGGAACAGAGGTGAAGGAGCAGGTGTTAACTTCCAGCCTTTAATCCCTGGATTCCACAAGGGCATCTCACCTCTGCAGCCTATAGCCAGGCTGGCCTGCCAGAGTGTGACTTTGGGAAAATGAGAGGGAAATGGGGAAGGAAGGCTGTTTTCTAAATAAGGGAAGGGGAAATTGCCTCTGCCCCCAGACAGAGTAGAAATATGAGGAAATGCTATGTTTGCACTGGGCAATTTCTGTTTTTCTCTCAGGGTTTTCAGTCAACACTAGCCTTGGTAACTGGTGTCTGTGAGCTAAACACTCTGGGACAACAATGCTGTGAGGAGAAAAAACACAAATGGAGCTTTAAACTACTTGCAGCAAGTACCCTGGTGAGTGCTGTTTCCCTGCCACTGGTTTCACTCACTGTAAAACCTAAAGTGCCCCATCTCAGTTTGCGCTCAGGAGAGCCCACAGCTCGAAGCTTCTTCAAGGTAGCAGTCACAGCTGCTTTCCCTCTCAATGGCAATGAAACCCGGCAGCTGCCAGTCTTCCCTGGCAGGATCCTCCAGGACAGCCTCAGCCTGGGGGAGGCAGGGGGCAGGGAAGGGGCAGCTAATTGTCTCCAGGATATGTTAGCTGCCTTCTGTCACACCTGGGACAAGGGCGGGAACTTCGGGTGAAAGTTTTCACCCCTTAAAATGTGGCTCATTTTGGCTCGTAGAAATGCATGTTTATTATAAAGGGGACTTTGTGCAAAGACACGAGAGCCCACCCTTCCTTTCCCCCCTTGCCATTGCAATGCCACAGCTCCCCTCCCTGCAAGGGTAAAGGTTGCTGGCGTAGACCAAGGCTCTCCCAGGCTGTCCTCCATGGATTTGCAGAAAGGCGTTTGCAGCTCGGAGCAGACGCACTCGCGTGTTTGGGCTGACATCTAGTGTCGGCATGGACGGGGCCTTGCCTCCCAACATGCCTACGGTGATCTGAAAGGAAGAATGAAAAGGGCATTTGTTTGGCTTAGTACTTCTAATCTGGTTAGAGACCTGACCCGCAAGCCCGTGAGTATCTTTGCTCCATTAAAGACCAAAGAAAATAATAATAGAACACTCAAAAGTAGAATTAAATATTGTTAAGGAAACTTCTCTACCCTAGATTCCCTGCAGCAGAATCAAGCATCTGGTTTCGGAGGGGGAGGCAAACATTGGATAATTGAGTGGTACAGCAATAGGAACAGCTCAGCCTGGGTGGCTACAGGGAGGGACCATAAACAAAGGAATCCCTGGACTTTTATACCCTTACAGTCTATGTACCTGTTCCAATTGTTATTTTTGAGTCTGGGATCTGCCAGTTGTTTCACTGGCTTGACAGTTATCACCCTGTGTCATCTTTCACCTGTGTTTTTCTATTTTTAACTTAGATCTGTTCTGACCTTTTCACATGGTACAGTCAGAAAAAAAAGTTGTAACAGGCATTTTATCTGGAGCAGCAGAAACAGACTTCAGGCTTATAAGTACGTGAAAGAAGAGGAAAACGTGTTTGTGCTCTACTTTCTCCACAAGACTGAGAGGGATTCTTGTGCAAGAAGGCTCCCTAGGCCCTGCTGGTCAAAGTCCATATCTTATGCAGGAGCTGACTTTGCTAAAAGGGTCAGATGGAGCCAGGGAGCAGATCTTATCATCCTGACAGAGCAGGCATCCTGTCATTGAAGTTTCCCCAGGAAGTTTCCTGTTGCTGTTTAACCTTTAAATATGTGGTCTTTCTTGTCAGATTTCGCATCAGATATCCCATTTCAGACAACCAGGGAATTCATACTTAAGTTCAGCTGATGCAGGGGATATTGTGGAACCATAAACTGTTTGCTCTGTACACACATTTGAACTCCAGAATGTACATGGAGATACTTTATATTAAACTCTGACCCATTTAAGGACAAAATAGTCCCTCATATTGTTTTAGTTATAGTATATTTTACTTCATGCAGCATTCAAATATATGCATATATGTGTTTATGGCCACTGTTTATGTTTGATACAGACCCTCTCTTTATCTTCATGGCCACATTGCTGCCATCACACCATATGCAATCTGCCTCCCCAACATAAAACCAAAACAGGAGAGAGTTGATCTTAGCATGTAGAAACAGCCACTGAAAACAAACTTCTGGAGGAACAAATCAATCACCAACCCCTGCAGTTACTGAAAGCATCCTTTAGTGACAGGTTTCCTACTGGCTCAGCCATGATGCTAAGGGGTATGGATGGTGGATCCTCTAGGGAGAAAACGGTCTGACATAGCACGAATATACATCAAGGGTAATAGCAAGACTTTGGGGTTTCATAACCCTCTTCCATTACACCAAGGCCATCATAGTACTTGAAGAATTAGAGTTCTCTTCCACAAGCTTTATTCTTGAGCCAGCTGATTCTGGAGGTGCCCACTTGGGCAAACTCTGCCTCTGCCATGGCAAACCACAGCAGAAGGGGCTGTTTTGAGACCACGCCTCAATTATTAAATCTGATGTGTTAGCTCAAAAGAAGAAGACAAAACCCACTTATCTGTTACAATGTATTCTTTTCGAGTGAGTGCTGTAAAGCATTAGTGGTTTCACATTTCATAAAACCATATGATGCTTTTGTTTTGAGGAAAGGGATACTAGCAGCTGCACAAGGGCTACGTAAAACACAACAGCTTTGGATGAGTAATCATGAGTTTCTGCCTATGGGCTATCCAGAATGAAACTTGGTTCAGAAACTGATGCTTCTCTTCTTCAGAAGAGCTTTTCCAAGTTCCTTTGATCAGTATCCCACAGATGAAGTTGCTCAGTCCAGTGTTTTGGCTGCTTGGAAGTGCTGACTTGGTTCCAGGGCACTTTTGAGTCTTGCCTTTTGGCTAGTGGCACCAATGCTGTGCCACCCACAGACAGTTTCCTAAGGCAACTGCCTCACACTGGGATATGAGCAGCATTTACCTTTCAGTTTCTTTGGCTTCAGATGTGCTCCAAGTGCCATCAGTAGGAAAACTTTGAATGGCTCTCTTTATTTGCTATTCATCCAGTGTCTTGCTGACAGATACTCATGTCATACATTTTTAAATAACATGCTTGTAATTAATATTTAGAAAGTATTGGTCCAATCTACTGCTTATAGGTGACTCTTGTGGCATATTCCACCATAGCAGCAGTGTTATTGCTGATGAGGACTGAAGGAGCAGGGAGTGGTACCCCACGGCAGTCCCAAGGGATGTGCCTGATCCCTGTGCAATAGTAGTTCCCAAAGGAGAACAGAAATTGGAAATCACCTTCCCAGCCTGCCATGCAGGCAGAGCCATGGAGGCAGAGCCTGGAGATGCTGGGCACAAGAAAGTGCCTGGGGAATGGTGTGGTGTCTGGCAAGGGGCAGTGTGAGCTGATGGCATTCAGATGAGAGGAAACCACATCAGGGAGACTCAAGCTAGTGTCAGCCACAGTGACACTGACTCTTTCCCCCAGGGAAGGGAGTGGATAACTCCAGCACTGTGCACAGAGCAGGGAGAGCGTGTTGGCACTGGCTGTGCATCCACAGCAAAGGACCATCTCCTGGATTTGGGCCTCACACCCAGGTGTGGGGACCTCAATATTTCTCCAGCCCAGCCAGGGTGGACACAGTTTGAGATGTTCCCTTTAAGCATGCTGTAAATCCCTGTCTGCAGTACCAGAAATATTCCAGGTTTCCCTGAGACTCTGCTGCCTCTGAGCTGGTGCAACCATTTCCAGCATGCGGAAGAAACTGCAGCTGTGGGGGAGTATAAAAAAATAAGCCAAACTCTAAACAAGAGCAAACAAGCTCTTAAACCTTATTTCTTGGGAAAAAAGATATCCATTTCAAATGTTTCTTGCTAAATGCATTAGCAGTGGTGCTATATCCCGAAGGAGCAATCCCGATGAAAGGAAAATAGCTTCTTTGTTGTGATCTGGTGTGCTTGTGACAGCCATTCAGGAGATGATTTACAACTCTGTGCTGGAAAATGGACAACCACACTCAGTGCTCACATGGCTGCTCTCCATCGTTTCCAAACTTCCTCGAAAGAGCTCAGCACTTTGCCACCTATTTTCTCTTTCAAAAAACCGTCAGAGTGAGGTTTTGCACGTGTTGGCCATGCCAAGGAAAATAAGTCCTTACTGGGAATTGGAGGCAGCGGGCCATTGGCCCTGGAGGTTATTACAGGGTGTCCAGTTCCAGCAGCTGACAGCACTGCAGGAAATCTCAGACGTTTTTTGCTGCCATGCAGTGGATTAGCACATCAGCATAATGTCAGGAGGAAAAACACAGAAAATATGAGCCACGTGCTATTAAAACAGACTGAGCAAAGAGCTTGGTTGGCATCAGGCTGCCCCAGGGGACTGGTGCTGGAGGAACAGCCCATGCTTTCCACTTCGGGCCACCAGCTGCCTCTACTCTGCCTATGTGGCCTTAGCCACATTTTTCCACTCCTCTGCATGGGAGGTAGCCAGGGATGTGTCTAACAGGATGCAGTCCCAAGCCCAGTACCACAGACCTCATCAGCCCTGACCTGTGACAAACAAGAAGCCATTTTTTTCGAATATGTTTTCACTCAAAAAATATGTTGGGGGTGGGGGGGCTGGCTACTTCTGACACAGTATATCAAAGGAAACAGTTGTGGCCTCCAGCACTCACAGGCACAGCACAGGGTTCCCTGGAAACAAAGTGAAAATGAACTTTGGGAACATGAACCACTTTGCCATGCCTTTCTGTGGTGCCTATTAAAAGTGGCGCTGAGAGCATGTCGTTTTGTCAAGATGCACGTGTTATTTTCACATACTGTTTGTCTTGGTGATAAAAGAGGAAGGATGACAAAGAAAAGCTTTTACTGCTTATCCTGAGCAGGGGAAAGGGCACATTTTCACCTGCTTCTCTCTTGGTGGTCAGCGTGGTGCCTTCCAGCCCATCCCACTCCTCCCTGCCCTGTGTCAGCCTCAGGTATAGCTACAGGGAACAGTATGGGGAAACAACACCCTGAAGTGATTTGGGTTCATGACAACCTTCCTTCCCCCCTGAACAGGTGATAGATCAGGCAGCTGATGTTGGAGGGCTACCAGAAGAAAAGCGCCTGCCAGAAAGAACGCAAAGCACTTTGACTTCTGGGATCCCATAGGATGATGGTTGCTCAAGAAGTAAGACTTCTTACTGTTTATTTCTCTTCATTTCAGGTGATCAGAGCTTTGTTTAGCTTCTACTCCAAGAAAACCATAAAACTACCACAGCCTTAACTTCTCTGAGCTGAAGGGAGCACTCGAGAGCAGCACAGTGCAGTGCCCAGTCACTGAGGCAAAGGCGGCGACAGCGTGCGCATACAGACATGCTTCACACATACTTCCCCTTTGCTGGTTTGCCAGGGTCCAGATGGGCTTATCTGGGCTAGAGGAAAAGCTATGCCATCAGGAGATGTGTAAAACAGCAGGACAAGCAGGATCCTCTTGGCTGGAGGCAGTGAGGTGTCTGCGCAGGCAGGAGATGGCCCCTGGAGTCCAGTCATTTACAAAACAAGGAGAAAAGGAAAGTGGGGGCTCTTCAGGTTTTCAGCTTCTCCTGGCAGCATGAAGTGTTGTTTTCTAGGAAAGGTGAGGTTGACTGAAAACATATTGATTTCAGGATGTCCATGTGAACAGAAAAGCATGTTTACAAAGCACTAAATAGGAGCCTCCACACTGGGGCACATTTCAGGGAAAAGAAAAGTATGATTTCACTCAAACCTACGATAAGGGCCTTGACAGAGAGCAGAAGAATGTCAAATGACAGACTGTCTTCACTACTGGAATTGGAACACGTAGTTATAAATCTCAGTACTGTGGAGAAGAGCAGTAATATAAAGCCACAAAGTTAAGGTAACAGACATAGGATGCAAATGTAGCATAGTGAACTCAGAGCAGACTAAACATCCTATCTGCAACATCCAGATCCCACTGAAATCCTGCTGAAGACTGCTCTGACTTGCAGTAAGAGATAATGAGGACAGAAATCAAGGGAATTTGTCTCAGACAGAGACCTCTGAGTACTCAGATGGAAAAATCAGATCAGGTACCCCAGGACTGAGGGCTGTTCTAGCTCCTGTCCTCAGATAAAAGATTCCTGCCATCACTGAAACCAGCTCCAGCCATGAGTAATATGTTAGGATTTCCCAACGTGAGCACTCAGCTAATGAGAGAAAGTAATGCTGATCCTGATGTCAAGATATGACCTTGCCTTCCTATAGGGAAGGACGTCATCTATGGTGCTTAGACAGGGATGGGATTTTACCTGTAATAAAATCTGATGCAGATAAGGCTTTGCTTGAGAAGTTGTAGCTTGTTGATGGAGAAACACCCAAAGCTGGGAAACAGATATCATGTGAATATTTCTTTACCAAGAACGGTGGTTGGGTTGTAAAACAGCTGTCTCTTCTCTGTGGGAATGAATTCCCCAGAGGTGACTCAGCAGTTAGCGAGATGAGAAGCAGACACTTGTAGTTTCTGAACAATGGGCAAAGTTGAGACTTGAAGCTGTGTCCTCCAGGTGAGGATTTCAACCTCCAGCATAGCCTTACAAATGAATAAGATACAGTAATGAAAAGCCAGGACTGATGAGATCAAAAATATCAAAAGCCGAGCTGAACAATTTGCAGCGGCACACCAAAAAAAGTAAGGGCAACTGTAGGCAACAAACTCTCTGCAGCACAGGGCATGCTTGCTGCAGGCAGCCTGCCAGAGGCCAGCCTTTGGCGCCTAATTATAAATATTCTCAGGTTAACTTAAATAACTACTGTCAGGATAGAGACCTGTTTCTTTGTCAGATCATGGTGCAAGCCCAACTCCCTCAGTTCTTAAGCACTAATGTCAAAGCTGAACTCCATATAACCTCTGGGCTATAAAGGACGCCAAATGCCAAATATTTTTGAGTTTTAAAATGACACTTTATGCTAGACCTGGAGAGTTTACTTTGTACATATACTAAGCTCAAGCTAATGTTTTAAGTCTCTTTGTGCTCCATGTAGAAATCTAGCAGAAAGATCAAACATAGAATATTATTTTATTCTTGGAAAGTAGGCACTGGAACACTGATTTGCCAGATATTTTAACCTCTCAAATTACCCCTCATTTAATGGGAAAATCTGAAACCCAAATACTTTGCTTAAATAGGTCTACATTTGACTAGCACTAGATGGCTGTAAGATAGTGCAAGATTGTTAGACTTTAATCTCATGCTTTCATCTTTTAAGGCTGATGCTCGAGCAAGGTCATAAACTGGCAGGAACTGCTGTGCAAGGCACTGGTGGACATGCAGAATACCCTATTGTTTTCTTGGAGGGGCCACTGGCACATGAATGGATGTGTTGAGTCGAAGTCCTGAGGAACATGTTAGTGTCACGGCACAGCAGGATTAGTAACACCTACTTTATTTGGCTGATTATAGTTTTTTTTTAATATACTAAATAAAAACTAAGTAATCTTGATCAACCTGCTTAGCTTGCCAAGTTTCCATCCCCACTCACACCATTACATGTTGACCCCTGTTTTTAGAATAGCAGTAAAATCCTTCACCACAGTCCCCCACCATACAAGCCATGACCACACAGCATAGATGAAGTAGAATATACAGTATGCAGGTGCTTAGGACTGACTATCTGGTTTTGCTGTCTAGCAAACTTACTTAACTTCTCTGATTTCGACAGAGAAATGCATTGCATAATTCAGTGAGGTAAAAACTCCTGTGTTACAGGATACCAATGTTCAGACAAGCATGGTCTTGGGCTAATTAAGTAGTAATATTGCAGAGACGTGAGTTATAAATGTTGGGGAAATAGTGGTGCTGGACATGGGTTGATATCCAAGCAAAACCCAAATTCTTTGGAAGGGGTGAAGACTGGTTTCAGTCCAAGACAATGACACCCTCCCCTCAAGCTGGACAGTCCTGTGCTCAGGCTGACACATCATGGGGTGAGGGAGGAGGTGGTCTTGTGTCACATGCAGCCATTAGCTGGTTCAGGCTTGCCAGTGTTTCCTGACCTGAGCTCCTACGTATCTTTCAGTGACAGAGGTTCCCTGTGTAGTGAGTTTAACCCCACTGGTGAACTGTTTATTTTTCTTAATTGCCTTCATGACCACTAGGAAGTAATTCATAACCCTCCGTGGCTCTGCAGGGTTCAGGTTAAGATTGTTATTCCAACCCACACTAGATATATGAAACATGCTTTTCCTTAGGGGCCTCTTTTGGGAGCTTATTTGAAGTGATATTTGCATCCTCTCCTTCCCACCTCAGGCATGCAGATGTGCGGCCTCTCCTGCTGGGCAGCAGCTGGCTGATATAGGGGGCTGACATCAGGCAGCGCTGACTGTGTTCAGTCCTGTTGGAGACATATTCCCCCTGCTGCTGTCCCCCCAACCCTTTTCTTCTCTTCTTGGCTATGAATGTCCACTGCAGCTGCTCAGGTACCTGTGTGAAGTGGGCAAGAGTGAGCTGCAATTACTGCCCAAGAGAAACCGTTAAGAGAAGGTGATCTTGGAGGTCTGGGTAGTGATCATATAACACTGGGTCAAGAGAAGTGCTAAGCAAAACACTTGAAAGGTTCTCCCACTGAATAAATACTCCTGCTCACCCTCTAAGAACATAAAGTTCTAGGATGGCTGGAGTCAGTGCTGTTTTTGTTTACCAGCCCTGGGTGCACTTTCTTCCTGTGAATTTGTCCCACCTACATTTTTAAGAGTCAGGTCTCCAGGGAAAAGGCCTTGCACACCCAAATTGTGCTATGGTGTGAAGAGCCACCCTATTTGTTCATTCTAGTTACACTTAATGAAAGCACAGCCTGTTCCCCAAGGAGACCATTGTCAGGGAGCATTCACAGAGCAGTGCTGACAATGATGCACCAAGCCCATGCAGTTCCTTGCAAGGAAACTGGGAGCCATTGAGTGGTCTCCACTAGTTCATTAAGTTTCTTCATCTCCAGGAGATATTCTTCAACTAGAAAAGTTATTGATATGACTTGGTGTAGGATCCATAACAGGGTTCCCCAAAGGGACAGACCGCCAGTTCTGCTCCCCTGGCTAGCAGGATCCCCTCCCCCCCTCCCCCCTGTGTTCTGGGGCCCCGCCTATGTCCCGCCCCCCTGCCCAGAATTCTCTGCTGGTGTCCCGGGAAAAGCAAAATCTTCCCGGACACAGCTCTCTTTCGCATCAGCCCCTCGGATGGAATAAAGCTCTCCTGGAACCTGCACGAAGTCCTCTCCGTTCTTACCGCCGGGCAATGTTGGGCCAGCCCGGCCGGTGTCAGGGACACTGGCCGAGACTCCAACAACTTGGGACTGCCGTAGTAAAGGAGTAAGAGATTTGGAGAGGTGCTCTCTAAACATCGCAATCACCTGAATTGAGGCACTTCAAAGAACATTAAACAGCCCCTGGCTGTCAATCAGGGTGGTCACTGTCCCACTTTGATGTACTCATTATCCAGCATGTGAATGTTTTCAGTAAGGCAAATGTCATACCAGATGGGTAGGTTAGAGGAAAATTTTGCCTCAGGAAACAGTGGAAGATCAGTGCTTTTCTCCAGGAAAGCTGGAGTTTCTAGCTTTGAAATGCTCTGTAGTTAATAAGCGTGTGACTTTATCATATACATCTGTACATCACTGACAGCAAGAGCAACCCACTTCTTATGTCTTGAATTCCTCGTGACTGCACTACTGCACACCACAAGATCACAGAAATAACTGACTTGACATAAAGTATCATCCAGGAAGATCTGAAGGAGCAGCAGATGACTTGCCTAATGCACACCTCCATGCAGAAGCATTTGTGAGAATGCACAGGGCAGGAGCAAAGAAACTGCTACTAAACTCCTGCAGCCAATGACTTCCACCAAGGTAGGACCTTCTGTCAGCTCAGGAAGCTGACATATTGCCAGAGGTTTTCTGTGGAAGTCAGCAGAGGGGCTAGCACCACCTGTGACTTTTTTATCTTGGGTTTGGTGGGGAGAAGAGGAAGAAGAAACTTAGTCCAGCAGAATTAAAACTTCAGACTGGCACAAATCCTCTTCTTCTTCTTCAAAGAAATGCAAGCAAGTCAAGGCTTTTATGTCTGGATGGGGCCTGCCTTCTTCTCTAAGGAGAGAAAAGAAATGACCAAACTAGTAAGTCAGGCTGTGTTGGCCAAAGTGTCCAACTATTACTGTGTGTGAAGGCAAACAGGAACTGAAAAGGAATTACAAGCTGACAATGAGTCATGTTATGACTTCTTATCCTTCTTTCAGAAGAGCAAGAAGGACAAGTTTTCTTCTTAGATTTTCTAGTTCACTGGGGAAAAGGGAAACCATGTTTTACTTTTAGCAGCTCTTGTTCTTGCACATGCTCCTGGACCTAAGAGCAGAGATAGAGTTATGCTTCCAGGAAGGCTCGTACATCTGGCAAGGCAGATTGAACTGTTGGTGTGAGCCCAGAGAATTTTCTTTAATTTCTATTGCCATGTTTGTGATTTCTGTAGGACTGCGAAAAAAAGAAAATATATTCAAGGACACTGGAGGCAGTTTTTGCCAAGAAGATTTCTTGAGCAATCTAAGCGGTAGAGGATCTTATCTCAAACAATTTGGGATCAATGGGGTATCTCCTCATGTACAATTTGAGTTGAGGGATTTTTTTTCCTTTATGCATGCTTCTTCCTAAACGCTGTCTAACAGCTAACTAGTGAGGACTGTTGTCCCTGGACACCAGCTCAGGCTCTGATAGCTTTTGTAAGAGCATTTGTATCAAAATATTGTTGTGCTGGAGTCGCCACGGCCATCTGGGGCTTTGTGCAGACAGGGTGCTTACAAATAATGTGAACCAAAGCAAATCAACATTGTTTGGCAGGAATGAAATGTATTGCTAGGATCTGTCTCTGTCAAGCTAGACTGTTTGGCTCCAGTCCCACTCTTCAGGGGGACTGTCTGTCAAAACACAAGTTGGTATTATACAGCGTCATAGTTACGTGGCTCACTAGTCCTTTAACCCCTCTCAGGCCTTACTCTTATTTGTTGAGTGGAAACCTGTGAATCTCCAATTCTTAAGGCAGACTTCGAGCTCTGGTACCTTACACTAATTGTGTCTCATGCCACTCTGTCAGCTCAGATAGAGCTTTCTCTTAAGGAGCTGTTAAATAGAAGATTGCAACCCTTTTCAAAGGAAGGCATTATTTCTTAATGCCTTAAAATGTTAAGAAGACATGTATTTTGTACCATCTCATGATGGAAGTCTGGCTTCTTGGTCTAACCACCTCAAAACCTGGTCATCCTTTCAAGGTGAGAGTCCATCTCAGACACTTTACTGTCTCTCCTTTATTATCCCATTCCTTCATGGGTAGCAGCTGTTGTTCCTGCTGAGCCCTGCTGGTAATCCCAGAGGCCACCCATTAGAGGACAAGCCAAGACATCAATGTGAATGTCCTCATGAGTCTGCCAAGAGGTGTGTAATAATATTTCCCTCCCCATTTCTGGACATGTTTCTGAGCTCATTCAACATAAGTATGGACATAATAAATTACCACAGTGGCTTGGTCAAGGCATGACACTACAGGTGGCTCCAAGCCCATAACATACAGTTTTTGCTATAGTGAAAACCCACAGTAAGCACTGGTAGAAGCGCTGTTCTGCAGGGCTACCTCCCATTCTGGAAGTCCAGCCAGGGTCAGCAGGAGAAGGATGTGCATATTCCCTTCAGGAGGGGATGAAGTGGCAGAGCCTTGGCTGAGACCCCATGGAGTCTGGAGATGGCTGAGAAGAGTGGTGACTGTCCATAGGTGTGACACGCAGCACGTGCCATCCCTCAGGCAGGCAGCTGCCCACAGCAGTGCCCAGGCTGTCACGTCGCCCAGCAGCCTGGTGTGCAGCTGCAGCCTCGTCCCTGCGGGCAGGGCAGTGGCAGCCTTGCACAGGCTGGGACGCTGTCAGAGCACAGACCGACTGCCCAGGTCACGCAGCCTTGTGGCTTTCTCTTGCATGTCAGGATTTGTGTGTTTTCCTTCAAAGTTCACGCTAGAGCATGCCAGTACCGCCTGGCTCTCCCAGGCAATGTCTGCTCAGGGGACCAGGACCTGTTATCATCCCAGCAGACTGGAGACCACAGTCCAGATGTCCCTCTCACAGGAATGAAGTTTTATGGACAGCCCCAGGGCTCAGCGGTCTCTGACATGAGGTGTGGCACAGCTGTGTGACCCTGGGTTGGTTTTTGCTGAGAA
Source organism: Aleadryas rufinucha (assembly GCA_013397815.1). Classification (NCBI taxonomy): domain Eukaryota; kingdom Metazoa; phylum Chordata; class Aves; order Passeriformes; genus Aleadryas; species Aleadryas rufinucha. Next base: position 829,673 of record VZTH01002660.1, read on the forward strand.
AACTGCTGCTGCACTGTGAGAAAATAAATTAACTGAAGCCAAGTAAGATAAGAAAAGTCAAAACACAGAATTAAAGTTGTCAAGATGATGACAGCTAGCAATGTAAGGCTTCAAAAGTAAATGTTATGTGAAGAGGGATAAAGCCCTGAATGGCTAGTTCCCTATGTTGTTTTAAAGATCCCTGAGCTGGAGCTTAGAAATGCTCCAAGTCCTTGCCTCAGGTTTAACAGATGTGAGTTAAACCTGAGGCAAGGTCCCCCAGTGCTGGACTAAAAAAAAGGAATGGAAAAGGGGCACATGGAAAAAAAGGGAAGAAAAAACATGGCTGGGCACATCACAGAGAGGGAGATGTTTATGAAGAGTGCATTTAGTCCTCTGATAAGGAGGAAGCATGAGGAATTTTACTGAGAAGATGAACACAAGCACAGGCAGCTGAAGGGCCTGAGTAGTTCTACTTGGCTGCAGGCTCCTACTCCATCCTCTTCTACCTTCCTGGAATGACTACTTCCTGCAGAAAGTCCCAGCACCCCTTCCTCTGACAGGGCATCTTCTTTCTTGAGCTGGAAGCCCTGTGGGAGGAGGGCATGGACAGCATGTCTCCAGCCAAGTCCTGAGAGCAGTGACCTGCAGACAGTAGCTCTGGCTCATGGGCACCAGCACCCAGTACAACATTGTGCAAAAGGCAAGCCAGGACACGAGGGGGGTTTGCAAGGGGGTAAATAAGTGTTTGGGGCAAAGGGGGCTGAAAGCTGTCTTGCTGAGCTTGCATCAGCCCAGTGTTTGGTAAGAGGTAACTGGATGTATTGGATGTGCAATGGAGAGCTTTGTAAGGAGCAAAGAGGAATTCAGATGTCCACACTGGGATGGTGGCCAGCTATCTATTACAACCTTCCCCAGGTGTAAACATCTGCAAAGGACATTTCCCACAGTTAGACAATGCTATGAATGCTATGAAATTTTTTTATTTGGGAAAAAGAATTAAAGTAAAGCAAGTTAATGTGCAGTTATGGTGTGTAACAGGTGCTGGCATTGCATTAGAGGTATAGTTAGGTTCCTGTGAAGAAGAACCTGGTGGTGACTCATGACTAAAATGAGAACATTTTTTCGTTTTTAATATGAAATTAGGCACCATCCAGCACTTCATATCTAAATAATGTCAACGGTCAGAAAATAAATGTATCAATTATTATCTAGCTGAAGCTAGATTTTTCTACTGGTGCATCAGGACCTGGATTAGCCCCAGGGCAGCACAGAGGAGGCAGGGAGGACAGGGTCATTTGCAGGAACTCCCATGCATGTAGAGAGAGGTGAGCTTGCTCAGCTGGCTCTCTGCGGTACCGCCGTACCATCGAAATGCTGGACCTCAACTCACACAACTGGACTTCCCAACTGGGGAGATGCTTTGTCTTAATCTCACTCTGAGTTCTCTCAGAAGCCACTGCCGGAGAGATGAGAAGAAAGCCCGCGTTCGCGCTGCTGGAGATGTAAGGCTGTGTTTCAAAGAGTGCAGCCCCTCTCTGCGAGACCCTTGGGAGCCGCAGTCCCGGCGCGGAGCTGGGCTGGCCGGCGAGCGGGCTGCGCTCGCTGCCGGCGGCAGTGGGAGCGCGCTGGGCGCCGCGGCCCCTCCTCGCCGGGGGCCAGCGGGCAGCGTGCCCGCACTGCCTTGGGAGTGCCTGCGGCGTGTCCTGAGAGACTCCAGTTACTCTCATGCTGTGTGTTCCCCATCGCTGCGAAGCAATTTTTCTGCAGCTGGGAAGTACCGATCTCTTCCCTCAGCTCGAGGTTAATCATCTGCTTGCAATTAACCTGTGACCTCCCACGCCCGCGGCGCGGGGCAGCGCTGTAGCTTTAACGCGGGCGCTGGAAGCGGGAGGGGGACAGCAGTGCCAGGTCCGGCCCCGGAGCTGCCGCAGATCCCTCACTGCCTCCTGCCATGGAGAGCCGCAGCCTCCTCGCCGCCCTCCTGGCCACTGCCCTCGCCGCCCTCCTGCCGCTTCCCGCCGCCTCCTCGGGCCACCGCAAGCTCCTGGTGTTCCTGCTCGACGGCTTTCGCTTCGACTACATTGATGACAGCGAGCTGGAGGGTCTGCCGGGCTTTCGGGACATTGTGAATATGGGGGTGAAGGTGGATTACATGACCCCAGACTTCCCCAGCCTCTCTTACCCAAATTACTACACGCTGATGACGGGTAAGTACTCGTATTTCTGTGCTGTGATGCTCCTCAGAGCTGCCAGCTCCCTGTGCCGAAGTGGAAGACAGCTCCCTGTGACATTTTCTTCTGAAGAAGATATAAAAATAACCCAAGTCGTGCTTTTAGCTGGGAATTTAAAAGCATTGTGGCATTACAGCCCAGAATTGTTTCTCTGAAACCTGTTCCAAACTTGGAAATGCCACTTGGAGCTAATTTTTGAAGCTCCCCTTTGCTCATCCACAGTGTAGCCAGGTCCCTACCTGCTAACACCTCAGCATCATGGCCAGCTGGGGCTCCCTGGTGTGAGCATATAGAACATAAAAACAACTGGGAATGCATGGAAAATGAATAGAGACTGCTCAGGGGCTTAAATAAGAATGCATGTGAACTGAGTGTGGCTACACTAAGAACTTATTTTCAGCTGTTTTGGCAAGTTCAGCATTAAATTTCTTTTTAAACTTAGTAGATTTTCTGTTTTCTTAACTTTGCCCTAAGTCCTCATATCTGTAATAATTCAAAACAGCCAAATGGAAAAACAGTCAGAATTTTTGCTTTTACTCCCCTGCAGTTTTCCAGAATGTCCAGGGGAGGCTTTCAGAAAACGGAGAGATCAGTCATAGTTTTCATGATACTGATTTGCTTTTAATCTTATGTGGAGGACACATGATTACAGTGACACTAGGAAGATGCAGAGAGTACAGCTGGGCCAATTCCTTCAGAGACAGACATCAAGGAAACAACATTTAAGTAAAAAAAACCAAAACCCAACAAAACAGACTTTTTTTTTCTGGAGTTTCTACTTGGACATTTTTCTGGAGTTACTGAATAAACAAGAGTTTCTACCTAATGAGGAAGAGTAAGAAAATCTATCCTCTCCTAAGATATGTGGCATCTTCCACTATCCTTGGAACAATGTAGTGCCCAGTGATGCATATACTGCTTGCTGGGAAAGCAAATAGATGCCATTGTAAGACAAAAATCTGACATCAGTTGTGCCCAGCTTGTTTTGAAACTGCTTAACCCCTTCTTCCCTGTCTCTCAAGAGGAACACTTTTCTCTTGCTCATCTCTGCTCAGAGTATAAAACCATCTCAGGGTTGGTTTTGTGTTTGGGTTCGTTTTTTGTGTTTCATTATTTGGTGCAAATACATGAATGCAGAATAAATGTTGTGACTGAAAATAGAGGTGTTCCACTCCAGGTCACGTTCTTTAGGCGTACATAGGCAGACCAACCTAATGCTTCATAGGTGCAAAAAATCTTTGGATGGAGCTGTTAAAGAGGAGAAGAAAATTGAGCAACATTTCACTCCTAACCACATTTAGTCATCACTCCTGTTAAGTGTGTATATATAAAGTGAAGTCTATAATCTACCTTTTGAGAAGTTTTGGAAACATCCTACTTTGTACTCACAAAGAAGGAGTTTTGTTTCAGGTGATGAAACACCACTGCTGGACTTTTATATTTTTAGTAGAGTTCTGCACCTCAACCTGAAGCAATTAGATAGTCTGTGAGACCAAACTCAGCTCTTCCTGCAAGTCTGCCAGACTTTACGATAAGGATATCAATGCAAATACGACTTAATTGCAAATATCAATTCACCCTCCTAACACATGAGTCACACTAGTATTAAGTAGGTCAGGAACCAATTGAGAACTAAGTTTAGGTGATGAACATGCCCGGAGGAAGACCCAAGACTGCCCTTGAGCCCTTGGGGTGTTAGTGGACCCCATGACTGTGTCCTGGCATGACAGCAGCGTAAATCCCATAGCTGCACTGTTCTTACCCTTTGGGGCCATGGTGCCATTTCCACTGAAAAGAGGTTTTATGGGGTGGTGGGGTTAGGAGTGCAGAGCATGTGGCAAATGTAGTGTTAAGCTGTGTTGAGTCTGCATCCATTCAATTTGCAAAGCTGGGACAGGTTTTGGAGAAAATTCAGCATGGCAGGGTGACCCAAGCATCCTGCCATAGTGACCTGCTTATGGAATGGCAAGCTACTGTCTCCCTGGTGCTGCTGTATGGGCATGGGGAAGATTTCATCACATCTCACCAGCCATGCATCCCCTGTGCTGCAGGCAGACACAACTGTAACTGCCTTTATTTCTGTTTGTGAAATGTGGGATGTCTGGGAGTTAAATAGTTAAATGCTGCCACAGTTTCTTCTGGGCAATCAGGAACAAATTATTTTTCATGTCTTGTTCTACACTGCTGTTTCATAAGCTGCGAAGAAATTCCCATTTTAACCTCCAAAACATTGTATTTGTCTTCATAGTATATTGGCATCTTCCAGCTAAATCAGTTTAAGAAATTTCTGGCCCCACCTGCACATTCCCACCCCTGGCTTGTTCATTATATCCCACTTTGGTTTTTTGTTTGATTTTTTTTGTTTTGATAAATATTCCTGTCCCATCTTTCTCGGCTCATTCACAAGGCCTCATGGATCCACATCCATTCAGAAGCATACATGGCTGCCAGGTCTTGGACAGTGTGTGTATAAAAGTGTTGTAGTTTGTGTGTGTCTGACTTGCCTCTATTAATTCTTGTGAGCAAGGTCTTTCCTTTCTGCCTACTGCCCCTCACCCCACATCTATGCAACCTTCATGACTCCGGAGTGGTTGAGTTGTTACTAAATAAGAGAAGTTCTCCCTCATTTCTGTGGCTTTGGAGGAGGATAGTGGACTCTGCCCCTCAGATACCATCACCACTGGGCAGGTCAGTCTCCTCAAACATGAGCTCACCTCCTCCTCCTGCCCAGACCTGCAGGCAGAGGTTATGGAGATCAGCAGCATCAGCTCCAATGCTTCTCAGTGCAGATGCCAAAGTGCACCCTTCGGCCCTGCCCAAGCACAGCTCTCCTCTGCACTGGCAGCTCACAAGCAATGGCCCACAGCACAGCTGCCCAAATATCTGCAGGATCTTCTAGTCATTATATTTTACTTTACTAGAGATTTCAAGAGGACAGCCTGACTGAATTTAATATTCATGGGAAATGGCAAACCTACCGAGATTTTCAAAGCTATAACCAAAGAGATCCAACCGTAACTGTTGACCAAGAGCCACGTATCTAAAAGCAACTGTCTAATGTATGCTAATGAGAATCACACCCCTTTCTGCTGAGATGAGGTGCCGGGTAAAGCACAGACACAGCAGGACAAACAGGGTCCAGCTTGGTGAACAAAAAAGATAAATTTTGGAAGGGAAGCATGGGAGGGAGGTGACTTGCCTGTGGTCATGCAGTGCCACAGGGCTATGGCAGAGCCCTTTAAGAGTCCCCCTTCTGCTTGTATCTGCTGCTGCTGTTAACCTGTGAGAAAATATTTGCTGTAGCTTCCCCAAGTCACAAAGAAAGCCTCAGTCCAAAGCCCAGAGCCTGCTTAGAGGTCTTTTCCTTTCCTGCACACTTACCACAATTATGAGAAAGAAAACCAGAGCATAGAAACCAGAAAAATGTTAATGGTTTGGCTTCCTTGTGTAAAATCACCAAGTAATTCAGAGTTTGGGATGAAGTGCCAGTCTTCCTGCAAGCCAGGGTATGGCATCATGACCTGTTATTTGCTTGAAGAAGCATCAAACAAAAGCCAAATCAGTGCTGGTGCAAAGAGATCTCACTGATAAGCAACTGGAGAAGCTGCTTTGGTACAAAAACCTGGTGCTGTGCAAGGTAGCTCAAGGATGTGCTAGCTTAAAATCCAACTCTTCGAAAAGCAGTCTTCTATAGCAACTTCCTTTGTCATGTTTCTTAGTATTCTTAGGTTTTTACTGCGGCATAAAGACTCATTTTTAGGCGGTTGGGTTGCTTTCTGAGCTGCTGGACTGAATCCTAGCTGGTTTCCTTGCTCTCCATGGTGCAGTTACAATATTGCAATTGTTGACCTGAAAAACATGAAGTGGAGAATTAGGTAAAAGGAGATGTTGCAGCTGTGACAGAGCTTTTGCAGGACTCTTTGTGGGCTTGGCAAGGGAGGGAAGAAGGAGTCCAAATAAGTCCATTCAAAAAGGCTCCCTTAATCATACCACGTGCTGTTTGTTTTGCAAAGGAAGGAATTAAGACCACAGGCCACCTTGGGTTGTTATCCTTTGGGGAGTTTTTAATTTTTCCCTTTTCCCGCTGTGGCCTGGCTCTGCAGGGAGCTCTCATGCCAAGTTCAGTGCAAAGTTTGAGGTCTCCCCTGTAACTGCTGCAAGCAGGAGTTAGTGCTCCAGAGCACTTCATGCCATATCTGTTGAGATAAGATGCTCATGCTGTGGTTGGGTTTCCCTTACCTGACAACCTGCAGGTATTGGAGGGGTGATGAAGGACTCCCTGCAGCCCACCTCTCCTGAAGTCCACCCCCTGCTGAGACCACTCAGAGGCACCTCACATTTCCAGCCAGCATAAACATGGACAGTATCACATCTGAGACAGAAATCCAGAAAGGATTTCTTTTCCAAGATCATAACTAGAAATGAAGTATTTCTGGCAGGTCTTCCATGAGGATGTGCCAGCTGCCTGGTCAGCTGAGCAGCCCCACATCCAAGAATCATATTTCACTTGGCCTCCATGGGAAGCAAAGGGAGCTCCTGATTGCAGAGGTGGGTGGGGAACTTCTTGGAGAGGAGCCAGCAAGGAGCTTCCATGTGCCTCTTTGGATGGGACCTGATCTTAAATAAGTGGCAGAGGGGCTGTGAGGTCCCATGAAGCTTGAGGGATGGAGAAGAAGGTAGACCAGAGGATATTTCAGTCTCCTGCACCCAGAGTGAGGGCTGTGGCCTTTGCAGGGCTGCCCCAGACTTGCTGCAACACAGTGATGGCACATTTGGGGCTTGTCTAAAATACAGGGGTGGTGTGTGTTGTTTTCTCAGCCACTGCAGCTCATCCCTCCATATGCCATCACCTCCTCCTCTGCATGGCAGTAGGCAACAGGGCAACATGGCAGAGGTGCCAGGGATAGGTGACATCAAGGTCTACTCTGCCAGACTGAAGGTTTCACCCATCTTCCATGTTTCAACAATCTTCCCTTCACTCCTCACTCTTGATATTGGCATACTTAACTGCTGAGGGGCTTTGGTGGATGATGCCAAAGTCTAACAAATAGTCAGTCTACATCTGTTTTTCCCTGAGCACAGCAAATCAACATACACTGCACCCTGTTTATTCCATGTTTTCTGGGAGAAAATACCCTTTGGGCTCCCTTTGGAGTCTGGCTGATGTGCACACATACTAGTACATTTATTGTTTGCTGTGAGAGGTTTCCTGATTTAAAGCATAGCAGCTCCAGGCTCCTTCCACTCAGTACCTGAAGGAAGCCCAGACTGGTGATGGTTCTAGTGGATGCCTCTTTTCTGCTGCACAGCTAATGACATCCTGACTCCAGTCTGGTCCAGAAAAGGATGCTGACGACTTCTGTTCAGCAGTTAAGCAAGTTCTTAACTATGTAAGCAATACCTGCATGTTTTCTGAGGCATAAAAAATGGAAGGAGTACAACAGGGAAGTTTATTACATACACATGAATTAAAACTATCTCTACTTCACTGTCCAAGCTTAGAAAAAATCCAGGACACAAAGTGCACAATGAGTGACAAGGGAAAAGGATTTTTTCTTTTTGGTCCTCTTAAACAGCTACAGATGCCAGCAGCAGCAAAGATTTAGAAGATTCTGTTTGTGACATACAGTTCTGAAATCAAGTCTCTTCCTTTTCTTGGATTCATTAGCTTTCCATTTCTAAAACTCTGTGTTGGGAAGCAAAAGAACATGAATAAGTCTGTGGTAATACTATTAACTGGCAGGGAAAGGGTACTATCCCAGCAAGAACAGGCTGGAAAAGATAGTGGGAGCCAGGAGGATTTTAATTTTCACATTCTTCCTCTCACTTTGTTTACTCACCACCTGCAGAAAGGCTGCAATGCCAAGCGTCAAGATTTTTCTCTTTCACACACAAAGTATTGCAAAATCTGTGTTTGCTTTGTACCAATTAAAAAATGGAAACACTCCTAAAGTGTAGAACAGAAAGTTTTTTCTAACACAAGTTCACAATGCTACAAATTGAAATACAGTTTTTTCCTTCTTACTAGCTACAGCCTCACAGCTCACAGCTAGTATCCTTACTACCAGCTGTTAGCTAAGTGGATATTCATGTATCAAGGTATTTCTTAGCTCAGAGCTGAAGTCACTGCCAGAGGCTCATGCTCTGTCTAATAGTGCAGGCAGCAGCTTTGTCCATTGTTCTCTCCAGGCCCTCTGTAGTGCTTGGAGCTTCAGTGCCCTCAAGCCACTCCCAGCTCTGGGGGTTCAGGGGCCCCAGAGTGGTCCCTGACCCCACCACAATTCAGGAGAACAACCAACAGCTTGGAGTCCCTGCTCTCCAGGGACACAAGAGCTGACTTCCACACAAGAAAGCATCTGCAAAACCTCAGCTGGATGATTTATAAGCAATTTTTGTGCACCTCAGCCCTAGCCCCATGATGAAAGCATTGAAATAAGAGTTTCAAGCTCTTACTAAATGATTCCCCTTTAGGGAAAAAAAATAATGCTGTGTGTAGCAGAGTCTTTTTCTGTGCTTTTAAATGTGATCCTACTTGAATTGCAAAGTCTTGCCTGATTCAGGATGAGGTGTTTATGCTTTGGCCCTGTCTGGTATTAGAGGTCATAAAAATTTGGCAATACTGCCAGCAAGTTCCTTTGGAACATGAATTGTCCATGTGCATCATGCAAGTACTGTTTTTACTTAGGGGTCTGCAGATGGCAGGGCCACTCTGCACAGGCCAGTGTTCCCCCCAGACTTCTCTTGAGCTCTGGCCTTCTCCAGGCTACTCAAGGTTCAGCATATGGGTTTTGTTTTTACCCTGTGATCTTTCTTTTCAAAGTAGAGCAGATGAGACCCATCAGGGGAACAGCAGAGCAGGGCATATATCAAAGTTCAGTTCCTGAGGACAGCAACCACTATATCTGCTCCAGAACAGGAATATGATGCTGGTGACTTCTAAATCCTGCTTTCTTCAACCTTATGGGAGGCAGCATGAGCAGAGCAGAGCATTTCCCAAGGCAAGTCATCCAGCTGTTGCACAGAGAAACTTTACTCTTCCCCAGCCTGTATAGCCCCATGGCAGCCTGTGCTTGCATCTGCCCCTCTGACTCTTGTCACTTTCCAGAGAGTGGGGACATCATGGTGGGACATGAGAGGAAAGGTCTCACCATAGTGGCAAGGCATATATATAATACTTCATAGTACATTTGGCTAAATGCATGTACTGATGTTCATCATCAGATTACGGTGCCTTTTCTGCGTTGGCTAATACGCACACTGTGGATTCTCTGATAAATCTGATTTGCTCAGTGCAGAGATGGCAAATGCCCCAGGAGCGCACACTCTGGTTTCCGGATCTCACGTGCAGCCAGTGCAGGGTGCACAGCACGCAGCGTTACTGTGCTGCTGTTGTGGGTGGCCAAGTGGCTGGGTGTTTTGCTGGTTTTTTAAATTTCCTCTTTGTTTTGCAGAGATTCATTTGAATGCTGACGAAAGTGCCTGGAGACATGGGAATGTGCTTTAGACAAATGCTGTATGAAGTGTAGTGTCTAAGTAAGCTGTAGCATGCAGACTTGCAAATGCTTTGCTGGCTCTCCTCCAGAAGGATACAGTAGTTATATTCCTGGGAACTATACCCTCTTTGTTTTCCTCTGTTGCTTGAGGAAGGAGTAATTTTTACTACAATTACAGTGAGTTTAAATAATGGCATCTGTATGCTGAGATTGCTTTCTGCCCTGTTTCTATTTTTGAAACTCTTAAGATAATGTTTGATTACAGAGGAAAGCTGCAGTAATGGAAGAAATAAGAAATTCAGAATGTTATGGTGACTCCCTAACACCATGTTGCTATTTTGATAATGATTCAAAAGAAGGACACCAAAGGTCATTTTCTTAGGCTGGAGAAAACAAGTAAAAACAGGGGATATAAAGAACTGGGGTTGTTCACGTAATCCAAAAGAAACTTGAGGAATGGCCTTAATTCTGTGTACAAGTATCTTGGTGGGGAGGGGACAGGGGCAAAAATGCCAGTTATTCCAGGGCTTTTCAATCTATTGAGCAAGGCTCAGAATAGCCATGGTTGAAGATTACAAAGGTCAAAAATAAAATTAGAGATCAGACATACCTTTTGAACAGTGTTTACTGATGATAAATACTGGGAGGAGCAACCCAAGGAAGAGATTAATTAGTTTATTATTGATGTCTTCCAAGGAGGTCTAGGGTCTTTCTGAGACACAGGCCTCAGGTAAGCAGACGTGAATGGCATTAAATGGTCACATCTTTTGATCTGTTGCTCACGTGATCTTCTTTTCTGACCCTGTGAACCAGGGATGTCTGCAATGAAAACTGATGCCTTATAGTTTTCTAGGCCTCTTTTTCAATATTAAAAAAAGGATTTGGAGCCCATAGAAAATTGAACTAATCTAATGTGGAGAACAAAATTCTGTCCTCTGTATTAGTTCAAACAGTTAATTAAACTTCCCAACAATACTACAAAGAACAAACTCTAATCTCTTCCTTAAAAATGTAGATAAACAGACAGCAACCTTAAGTCCTATAGGATCAGTAGCAGCTAGAGCTCATTGATTCTATATGAAGACTACACGATACATCATACAGATACCTAATCTGTAGGCTTCACACTGACAGAACTTCAGCACTGACCTGCAAGTTTCCCAGGCTGACACAAATTGCCTGCTGCAGTTTATCAGGTTGATAGGTGCTTAGGAATACATGGACTTTAGGAAGCTGAGGTTGTCCTGTAAATTGTAGGGTTGTGTTTTTGATGCACTGTAGAGACTTCCTTCCTTCCTATCTCTTTTGAGATTTACAGCAAAGAGAGCACTTAACAGCCTGAAGAGAACAAATTACTGCCCATCCAATCCACCAGTTCTCCTATATTAAACCTGTTTAGTTTAGTATGATAAGTAGTGAGTGCCACAAACTGGGACCATTTTTTTCCTTTGGGAAGGAGGAAATGTTTTGCATAATTGAAATACTTTTTAGTAGGGGAGGAGAGTTCAAAATCCATTTCAAGATCACATGCACTCAAAGTATACAGAGTCCTCTGCTTGAAATGACGTCTTTTCAGAACAAGAATACCAAGGTTATTTCAGTTCTGATCACCATGCTCAGGCTCAAAATAATCAAAGCATGTTATCTGGATCCCTGCAATAACATGACTCACCAGCTAATGAGGACAGTGTCTAACACAATCTTCTGTTGCTTTTTAAGATATGGAAATAAGGAACTTCCAGTACAACTTAATCTTCAACATTTCTTTTCCCATTTCTGTTAATTCATCCTCAGAATAATTCCTAAAATATTCTTCTGACAATTACAAGAAGTAGAAGACATCTCTCAGTTATTATATACTAGTTTCTTGTAATATGAAGTTGCGCAAGGGCTCCTCAGATACAATAAGAGGCCTGAGCATGTCTGATGAAATTATTACTATGCCCACAACCAAGAACAAAGCATGATCATTACAAGAAAAAAAAAGAAAAGCTAACAATAATGGAAAATAAAAGTAACATATAAATGTGTTTGCCTAGTTTTTGCCTGTTTGCAGAAAAACAATGTACCCTATAGATAAAGGAAGAAGAAATGCAAGTTTCCCAATCTTTGTTCTATGTTTCTAGATTGTGTTCTTATCACCTTCTATTCACAGCTTGCTTCCCACAGCCCTCTGGTTGAGAGTGCTGATGTGTACCTTAAAATGGCCTCCGACTTGGCAGGTGTTGGGTGTGTAGAAGGAGCCAGGTGTTAGCCAAACATGTGGCACCTTTGGGGTGCTGCTGACAAGGTTTTTGTGTGGGGCTGGGTTTGAAATGTTGAGCAGGCCATGAGGTGAGAGATTTGTTTCTTCTGGCCTCAACTGTCTAAAATTCGGCTGCCTGAAGCTGAGAAAAGGCTGTGATCTTTCTCTACCAATAATAGAGAGCATATGCACCTCCAGATACCTGAGATGCCTGTCTTAGGGTAGCATGAATTGCTTTCTAGATGTGACTCTTCTTATCCATTGATTGTGAAGGGAACACAGGGGGCTGAAAAGCTTCAGCAACTAACTTTTGGGTGTCTGAACTGAGGGATTTAGTGAACAAACTGGAGCACCTCAGTAAAAGCTAAGAGTGAGGAATATGTTATGAATGGTTGCAAGGTAAGAGATCCCTGAATTCAAGTCAGGGCTTTTCAGCTGATTTGCTGGATGATTCAGTAGTGGCAGTGGTGATGCTGCCAGCATCCTTCTACTGAAGAACACCAATCTGATTGTGCTGCTTTTTTTCTCCACTCTCAAAGGTCGCCACTGTGAGGTCCATCAGATGACTGGAAACTACATGTGGGACCAGAAGGCAAATGTATCTTTTGATATTGGTGTGAATAAAGAAAGCCTGCTGCCTCTCTGGTGGAATGGATCAGAGCCTTTGTGGGTCACAATGATGAAAGCTAAAAAGAATGTTTCCATGTACTACTGGCCAGGTTAGTATGTAAAAAATTGCTACAATGCATCTTCATATCTGAGCACTCCATATGCTGTAGGAATGGCTCTCTAATACAGTTCTGAAATATAGATAGGAATTTTATGTGCTTTACTAACCACACGTACAAATGAATTAGCTTTTCTTTAGTCGTGATAATTTGCATATCCTTAGAAAGGAGAAGACTGAAGTGTCACTAGAGGCAGCTTTCCACTAAGTGCTAGCTTCAGGAGGGTGCTGGCTTGAAGAGCATCCTCTCCTCCATCAAGTGCTTGTTCCTCTTGCCCACCTGTAACTTCTGCTATGCTGAGTGGTTGCTCCATGAATGGTTCATGGTCCAATCAAAGTTAAACAGTAACCACCCTCCCCCAATGCTTCTTTGGTTTTAATCTGGAAATTAGTAGCGGAGAACTGAAAATGATCTGCTCTGTGTGGACAAGAAAATCCAGCTGAAAGCAAAGCATCCTTGTCCTCTGGTCCTCCTTCATTGTTAATTCATCTGAGGTCACAGTTGCTGGGTCTGAGCCATTCATTTGGAGGGACTTGGCCTCTCTGTTCTGCATTTGTTAGATATTAGACCACTGGAATGACTAGGGATATGCAATAATGAGTCCTTTTCAACAAACAGAAGTATTGTATCCCCTTGGGCTATACATTTAGGGACTCACATTGAGATAGATGTTCCAGCTGAGCAACCAGACCAAATCCCTTGCAAAGTACACAGATTCTCAACTTTTTAACCTTCTAACTGCTACCTACCCTAAGCAGCCTGCAGATACCCTCAGTGTGTAAGTGCAGGCTGGAGGAACACTGAGCTGTTAGAAGAGCTGTACTGAATACAGCCAGTGCCAGCAGGGCAGTGGCAGCTGACTCATGCCATGGGCTCCTGGCCAGCTCATCTCTGCATCCCAGTGCACATGTGCCTGGTCACAGTCTTTCCATGCAATGTGGCTAATGGTGTCCTGGCAAAAAGCCCACGATTCTAAGGAATGGGAAGAAAGAGAGAACCAAGATGAAAAACATTGAAAAGCCATCCCAGAGTGTTTCTACAGTACTGAAGAGCAAAAAGATCTGAGGGTGACAATATTGCCTTATAGACTCAGAGGCAGTCAAAGAGTTTAGATCAGCCCTGAAAAAATGCTGCTTCCTATTGAAGATGTCCCAAGTGATCTAACAGCAAGGCAAATAGTAGGATATAGAAATTATACAAGAATGTTGGAATTCTTCTAAAAATTTACAAAAAGATCCCTTTCTGTAGGCTATTCATTTTTAACTACTATTGTAATTGCTCTCAATAGGTATAATTATATACTGAATAGATGTAACAGCCTACAGAGAGCTGCTGAAATCCAAAAAACCAGTATCACTTTCTATTAAATGCCTTTGACTTTACCTAACTCCTTCATGTTGCCCTTTGAGGAGTGTTTCCCAGGGACAAGACATATGAGGTGTATATATATGTATCCCTGTACACATATGTATACCCTTCACTCTGCCTGCTATTTCTAGCTGAAAATTGCAAGGAACAAGAGAGCCCCCCTTTTCCCAGTGCTTATGCTCTCCAGTGTATGCACCGACTCATGACACAGAGGGGGAATTTTTTGCATGGATCTGGCATTTTAGCTGTGGACTGTGACATGTACTTCTGTCTGTCCTTAATTATTTATCTGTGATGGCTGACCTTTGGCAAAGCCATCAGGGCTTCAGTTCAGCAAAAGCTGAAGCACATGTTGATTTTACGGGTAATCGTGGTCTCAAAGGACACATTGGCCATACAGGGTCAGGCACAGGAAGCAGGGGGAAATGTGGAACTATTGAACTAAACCACAGGGCTGTTGGGCTCCAGGTATAACTGGGTGGAACAGAAGTCACTCCAAATGCAACAGCATTTATTACACTTTCATTATATGATTTTTTTTTTACCATTTTCTAGTTCCATAGTAAGGACAAAATCCTTTCTAAAAATTCTAGATCTGTCATTTTAAAGCTTAAATTCTTAACAAGCAATTTGAATGGGGAGTGATACCAAACAAAATGAAAATAAAACACCAAGATTTAATAACCAAGGTGAGTAGAGGTCCCATAGACATTTGCACCACATATGATCTGCTGTTAGTGATTAGCTTTCCAGCCTAAAGATACACTGCTGCTTAGTAATGAATCTTGCAAATATGATAAAGATGCAAACAGGAAAAGTTGGGGAAACTCTTAATAGGAACTGCCGTATATAGTCAAATTCATCACACTTTGTTCTGGAAGATGCTATTTTCTCTTTAACCAGCAGTGAAGACAAACAAGATCAATCAACCGTAGCAGGAATGCATTGGAAATGCCAGAGTGCTGGTTCCCAGGACTAACTTTTACCACTGCCATTTCCTCCTCAGAGCCAGTTCCAAGCTTTGCAAAGTCTGAACCCAAAATCTGCTGCTTCATTTTCTTCCATATGATCCTCTCTCTACATTTCTCTCATGTGTAGTCAGTACTTAAAGAAATAAAATCCAGACCCCAGCATACATGAACACAGAGCAGGAGGGCTCTTGGGTGTGAACAACCATCACAACATCTTTATCTGTGAACCTAACATAAACCCTGCAAAGACAACTCATGGGCAGAATTCTTCTGGGATCTCTTGACTCTAGAAGCAGAGGAGCCAAATTATCACCATGCTGGGGGTCCCAAACACCACTTCTGCCAAACTTAAGGCCTTGGCTTGTCGAGACATTTCTCTCCTTTCTTCATGCTGTGCGTGTGGTGAAAGGTGCAGCCTCACACCCAGGTTGCCTGTCTGAAGCACTGCTGCTACAGCAGATGGATAATGCCCAGAGGAGTGCAAGAGCATCCTGGCAGTACCACTGAGGTCAAAGCCTTGGAGTGGTCCTCACCATCAGCCCAGTAAGTGGCATCATCCCAGATGCTCAAGCTCCTTCATTTTCCAGCAGCCTATGCAACTGCTTCAGCTGAAGTGCAGTGACAACTTCTCTAAGCACTGAAATGAGAGACAGAATGGGGAAGAAAAAAGACTCTAAACTCAACTTTTGCCATTTAAACACAATATTTACCAGACTGTACAGCTAGTCTGGAAAGTTTTCAAAACCTTCTGTTATGACATAAAGTGTACAACTGTTAAATAAATGTTTAGAAATGCAATTTAAAGCTGGCAGAGATTCAGGTCTCCATGTCAGATAGATAAAGAGGGGCCTATATATCACTCTGAAAGAAGTCCTTATTCCTGCTTCAGTAGTTCAGGTTTTTAAATAAAGATTTAGCATCATACAAAACTATGCAGAAAGGTATCTAGCATTACATCTCAGTAAATACAGCTTAACTATTTGTAGTTTAACCAAGAAAAACTTAGTGTTCCCTTTAGCTGGCTCCAAATCTGTTTAAATTTCCTTTCCTATAATATCTAAATGAGAAAGTTTACTATTTTTCCTGGCCTCTACCAAAATGAAATTTAAATATTAAAGGGTCTTCATGGCCAGTATTTTGGACTTGTAACAAGCCTTAACATTAAAAACCCTAATTTAAGTTCTATGCATCATAGAGGCTAAAAAAAAAAAAATAAAAAAAAAAAAGAAAAGCTCCTGGTGTGTAAGCAGCTTGAATTTCCAATGGTACAGTCAATGACCTGCACACTTGAAGACCACTGTTTCATGGCCAAAATGATTTCTAGATGTTGCTACCCTGTAGTCTTTTAAGTCATGCTCATCAATTGACAATCTAGAAATAGCAAAGATATCTCAGCAACTAAAATATCCCAGATCCCCAAGAGGTTAATGCTCCCAGTTAAAATTATCTCATGAGTAATTCTGAGGAATGTTATTTGAGAAAATTACAATCTGATGTCAGTATCTGAAGGAAAAAAGAGGCAAAATGATCATATTAGTCACTGGCTATGAGCACTCATCCACCTGAACTAAAACACAAGGCATTTCTAATGACTTTCCAAATGCATTCTTAACTTCTTGCCTGGTTTTGGAGACAATCTTGAGCCAGACTCAAGTATCAAAGGAGAAATTGGCTCGAAAGTTCCAGTTCAATCCTGAAATACTAGCAAAGCCCACAGAAGACTACTGCATCACCTCTAGCATCTGAGGTAGCTGGAAACCCTTGTTTTGCTTCTGGTAGCACCCAGGACATCGTGCAAAAGACTGAAGCTCTGCGCCCTCAGGGCAGGGAACTTCCTGGATATGACATCAGGCCATTCATGGAATACATTTTTCTGATGATTTGGTTAAGTATCAGCTGGAACCCATCTCTGTTGTACAGTGTGATTTCTTGGGGATGCTGTGTGCAGATGTACAGAAGTTTTATTGTGGGATGATCTACAAAGTCAGTTCTTGTCAAGTAATCTGCTAGCTGTTTATCCAGGCTGCAGACAACTGCCATGGTGGATCATGGTGGAGGGATGAACACTAAAGTATCTTCATGCAGAAAGGGGAAGATTAAATTATATGTTTGGGGCAACAGGAGAAGAATGAAAAGTAAGCACCATCCCACAATTTTAATAGAAATAAAAACTAGATACAGGTTCAAGAGTAGGCAAATGTATTTTTACAGGAAAGTAAATCAGTTGACTACATTTGATGCTTATTATTGCAAATAATTAATTAATCATAATAGATGGGGTCCCTTGAAACACACAAAGCATGTGGAGACCCGGGAGCTGCTACCACAGGCAAGCAGACTGAATCTGTCATGTGTGCTAAGGCCCATTAACTTTCGGAAAGGGTAATTTCCATCTGACTTATCTGGCTTTCTGCAAATCAGTGAAGATTTTAAAAATTTCCTAAGTTTAAACATTTAAGTTTTTCTAATCTTTCATGGTACTCCTGAGCCATCACATCACAAGACTCTTAGCCAGCCTGGCCTGCAAGCCGTGTGCTTTTCCCTGTGTCCCAGTACTGCACCTCAGTGATGTGAGCTCATGGGAGCTGAGATGCAAAACTGACAAATTCTCTTTATTGAGTGTCCCAGTAAGCAAAACACTGTAAATCACCTCTGATAGTAGCTCTGCTTGCTCTCGGGCCCTCTCTGTACCAACACCTCCTTCTCACGCCCCAAGCAACAAGTCAGCTTATGACAGTCTTTAATGCCTATCCCTTTCCTCTCAAAGGAGAAGCAGAGGGACCCAGATGTAGGCAGATTCAGGCTTTGGCTTAGAGTTGCCTTTTTGACCAGACTGTGTTGCTGTATACAGAGGCCATTTTGCAAAAGGTGGGGTTTTTTTGTTTTGATTCCTCCTTGTGCCCGAGGAATACATCAGAAAACGCCTGTGATGGGAGGACTCTGGGGTTCTGGAACGTTAATTTGCATTAATCCAGTGTTTCTGGAAGCATACTTCTTTTAAATATTAATATTATTCAGCAGCATAGTAACTGGAGAGCAAAAGGGCAAAGAAACCTCACAAAAACATGTTTTTCTATGTTCAGGGCCATGTTCTCCTGTAGGATTTGTTGCTATAAATTTTTAGGCCACAAAACAGTCTTCATTTTGCAAGGAAGGCTGCAGGTTACCAAGAGAGTTAATTGGTTTACACTGTTTTAATAAGATCTCCTGGGAAACAGATATAATAGTGGAGAGCCAGTATCACATAATAAAATATGGTTTATAGAGGATATTACAACATAAGATACAGTGTGTCTAACTGGAAAGTATTTGCTGAACTTTCAGAGAACAATATCTAAATCTATTATGTTGGAAGCCTGGAAATGAGGCTATATGGCTACAGTAGTTAAAATATAAACAAGCTGGTGATTTAGGTGGAAATGGTCTGCCACAAGGGAACCAAGCATTTTATTGTGGGAAGGTCACAGAGAGACCTTCCTTTAGAGAAGGAAATAAAAGGATCCAGTGTACAGTTTGCTACAAGCACTTGTCAAACCAACCCCTCTCCCCTTTTCCCTTGCCAACTACATGGTTTCCTGCAGGGAAGGCATAAGGTAAGTAATGTCACAGGGAATTTACAGACCTGAACTGGGACAGCATGGTGTGGGGTCTGTGATCAAGGTGAAATAGCACAGCTTACTACATTTTTTGCTCATAGGTTGTGAGGTTGAAATCCTTGGAGTCAGACCAAGTTACTGCCGTGAGTACTTCAGCATCCCAACAGACAAAAACTTCGCAGATGCCATCATCGATGCCCTCGAGTCTCTGTGGTATGTCACTAGATTTTTGCAGAGTGGGGCTTCCTCTCTCTAAGACAAGTATTTGGATTTACTATCTGGGAGATTTTCAGGATGGTAGTAGGTAGGAAGATAGGGGCTGAGATTGCTCTATAGTACCATCATAGAAACAACACCATAGCAGAAATAGGCCCTTACATTAAAAGTGGAGGGAAATATGTGTTCTTCTGTTTCTGTGTAGGCTGCAACAAAGAGGAGATATCCTGACTTACTACTTTGAATTTGCTGTTTCAAACAACTTCAGGATGAGCCTGTGCATGTCTATTCACTGACCTGCAAGAAAAGGCTTTGAAATGCTTGGATTTAGAGAGGGAATTAGGAAATTCTGAAATTTAGCTCCAGTCACTTGTTTATGAGACTGATGCTTTGGCTTTTTCTTCATTTTAGAACATCTCAAGCAAAATATTTTTGGAGAGGACATTCATTTTTTGCAAATAAGAGCACAGATTAGAGTAGAATAGAAGAGTTCAGTTGTAAGGGACCTACAACGACCATATAGTCCAACTGATGGGAATATATCTCTCAGACAACTGCTAGGAAAAATGTATGCTCCATAACTAGTTTTCAAGTTCCACCATCTCTCATCCAAACATTTACAAGAGACAATTCCACACAGGCTGTAAAATCAGGGAAGATTGCACCACCACATGCTGAGCCAATGCCTTACCTTGGCTATAACTAAGCTCCTTCTTTTAAAACCTTGTTGGTTCCATAATTAATCAAATTGTAGGAAACCCTTCTACTTTAATACTTGCAACTCCATAGCGACTTGAATCTGAAAAGTTTTGTATTCAGATGGTGAGTGTTGATTTTCTTGAAATAAAGGCTCCAAAATGATGAGAGCATTGTTGGAGATGTTGCTCCCAGTTGCACACTGGGTCCTGCTGCATAGATGCTCAAAATCAGTGTTGTTTGCAGCATGGGCTTAGACAGAAGGTGTCTGAGACCATGTGAGAGGTTTTAGCCTGAAGTTATTTAGCTCAGATTTAAAGAAAGTTATCTGCATGTGACATGAGGAAGTCATATGTGACATAGGAGGCTTTCTGGAGCTTTTGCAATGCTTTTAATTCAGTGAATAAAAAAGGGAATGGAAGATGGAATATAGACATGAGCTCTGACTTCTGGTGGAAACCCAGAATTACTGTAGAAAGCTTTTTGGTCTGGTATAATTTTGGGATGGGTCAAGATACACTTGAAGCTTCCTGCCTGGTTTCTGTGAAGCACAGTATATAAGGCTGCTCAGTGCTGGTTTTCAGCTCTGTAATTGTGAACATGGTTAAAAGTGAGGCACAAACTGTTCAAAGTTCCAGCCCTTCAAACTGTTATTTTGGGTAGCTGGAGAGTTTTGATAGCTAATTCATTCCAAGCCACAAGGCTGCCTGCTGCTGTCTGCAGTGGAAAAGGAAAGGGACACAACAGCATCGGTGGAACAACTTGCAAGAGGTGAAAGCTGATGATTTCAAGAAAAGCGCAAATCCCTGCCAGCAAGATGTCTGTCATAAATAACAGCTACAGTCTTCCAAAGTGCCCAGATCCTACAGATCATCCCAGTGCTGCAGGAGGTCCTGTCTCTGGTGCCTGTTTACATACCATCCCTGGTGAATTTCTTCCCGAGTTCTTTTTCTTTAAACTAAGTGCCCTGTCTCCAACAAGGCAGGAAAGAGGAAAAGGGAATGATTTTAGATAAAATTAATAATCAGGTTTGGATGTAAATACTGCAGGAACTTAAAGTAAGAAGGGAGGGTAGAGAATTAACAGATTAAAAATCTGGTAGGTTTTCCTTATTCTTTCTCTCATTCATCCTCTTTGTTTATTTCTTTAAGATTTAGAAGAGAAAGTTCCATGCTGCTGGGCCAGCCCATAAGAAGTAAAGCCTCTGAAATGCTTTTACTGTAGGCATATTCATTTAGCAGCATTTAGCATCTTGGAGTAGAAGAGTCTTGAGCTTGTCATCTATATCTTTTGCAAGTGCTTTTGACTTTTGAAGCTGTTCAAAGGCTGGCAAATGCAGTGTGTTTCTTTTCCACATCCCAGGTAAATGGAAAAGCCCATTAGGCTGAGACTGTCCTTAGCTATATGTGAGAAAACAGCCTGTGGCAAGAGCAGTCTGATGCTTGGAGCAGTGCCTTGCTCAGTTGCCCTAATGGCAGGTATGAGTAGTTAAAGAACTGCACTTAGGCTCCCACCATTAGCAAACCCTGCATGGACTCAGGGGAGAGAGGGCAAACCCTTTATTGTGGCATGGTGGCCTCGGGTCCGAGCAAAGGAACGCCCTGACCCATCTGAACTTCGCTGAAGTAGAAAGTTTCATCAGTGCAAGGACAGAAGTACCTAACTAATCAGGTAGCCACTGAACTTCTCTTGGAAAAGGAAATCATCCTTCAGGAATATTCTCCAGTCTCTTCAAACAGGTGCTTCAAGACCACTATTTAGACCAAAAATACTCAAAACAAAGTCAAGCATCTGTTTTTGGCAAGTGAAACTAAAACCTCCTTTGTATGTTCCCCACAACTGTAACTTGAGGGCTGTTGTAATCTACCTACCTTCCTGGACAAGTGTCATGAAGTCTGCATCTTACTTGCAAAGTATGCTGGTAGAATGTAAAACACTTTTTGGTATTGCCATCAATGCTGTCCAACTTTCTTCAGCAATCTTTTCTTAGTAATTTATTTGGAAAAGTACTGGTGATGGAAGAAGACAGCACTAACACACAGTTAGAAAGACAGAATACTTCTCCCATGCAAGCCATAAGGGTTTTCTTAGAAAACTTAGAAAACCTTTTTTTTTCCATAGAAAAACAGGCAAAAATGGAAACAATGTCAAATTCCAGATGTGTTGTACCAAATCCTGAAAACTCCTAAGCATGCTGCATTACTGGAGCTTGTCCCATTGAAGTAATTAAATATTCTTCCTTATAGACTGAGCCCTCACTGAGAAATCTCACCATGGCCTAAATGAGATCACTTGCTTTATGCAATAAATCTCTTTCTTAGCTTCTGTCTTGATTGAAATGATCATTTACTTACATAAATTAGTTTAAGTAACCATAATACAGGCACTGCAACAGAAGAGAACTATTTCAGTAGGTTCAATGACTGTATGCAATAGAGAAATTACAGGGTTAACTTTTAGAAAACAATTTATGCCTAATACAGATGGAAAGTAATGCTTAAAATGAAACTGGGGAGAGGGCAGGGCTGCTTCATTTAAATTATTTTAAAATCTTGAAGAGTGAGGAGCAACACTGTTCTGCAGGGCCAGCAGTGGAGAATTTCCCACCACAGCAAATACCTTCAGCTTCTCACAAGACTGCTCCTCTGAGGCCTTCTGCAAACTGAGAAATGCAAATGACAGACCCTAATTCATTCACTCAGTTCCTCACCTCTGATTTTGCCTCTTCTGTCCCACTCATTACACCAGACTACCCAGGTGTCTTTAATGAGATGCTGGATCTGTCAAGACATAACAAGTCTTTTAGCAGGGTTCTTGATATGGATGAACACATGGAATATGTACGGCATGCTCTGCCATATATTAAGTACAGCACAAAAACACTGGGTTTGAACTTCATGAGCATAGGTTTGTGATTTTATCAACACAACTTCTCTCAGGGAGATTTACAGTGAATAGTATGAAAATGAAAATTAAGCACTGATGTGTGTGCTATCCCCACTAATTAGGCTGGGAGCAATCAGTGCAGAAAAGTGTAATCAGCTAAACTTGTGCAATTCTGAGATTACCTTAGTTTCACTTGCTCATATTCCTGAATAAAACCCCCTTCTAAAATCTCATCCCAGTTCATACTGCGTGGTATTTTGTAAGGAAGAGCACATCCTGAGTTGACCTCTGTGGTTTGGAAGACCTCATACAGGAGAAAGTCAGAAGTGCCAAAATTTAATTAAAGCACATTTGTCTGGTAATTCCCATAATCCTTTTAATAGAGGCATTCAGCACAGAAATCAGAATTTCTTTGTTATTAAAGGGAAAGCTGCCTTCCTAGTTCAAAGAGGTTAGTAGAGGACTGCCAGGCCAGCCTGTGCTTGCATATGGCAGTTTCCACCTGCTGCCTCTGATGGGAGTCTCAGGCAAACTCAGGAGACGCTGGGTGTGAATAATGAGCCCAGCAGTGCAATAGGTGGTAGGACAGCACAGGCTGGCAGTAGAAAATGGGGGTTTGTGGCTCTACATGCTGGTGAAGATAACAATGCCAGCAGCCAGGAGGTCTCCGTATGTGCCAGCCTTTCACCCCTTGCCCTCTCTCCCATGCCCAGCAACAACAGCGCCGAGATGGCCGCAGTGTATTACGAGCGCATTGATGTGGAAGGCCACCACTACGGCCCTTTGTCCCAGCAGCGGAAGAATGCTTTGAAGGAAGTGGACAAAGCCTTGAGCAACATGATCTCACTCATCAAGGTGAGTGGCATCCAAAAATCCAGCTCCTGGGTGCCTTTGGAAAAGGCTTTTAAAACGTGTCTTTTTGGCACTGCCAAGAGCCTATTTAACACCTGTAACTGAATGCAGAGGCTGTAAACTTTTATTTCCTGAGAAAGGCTATTGAGATCATGTGGAAGTCAAGGCACCATTACCCTGATGATTATTTTCATTGATGGCATTATAACCCTCCTGGTGGATTTACACCAGTAGCCCCAGGAAGCCAAAAACCAGTATGCGTTGCTCTGTTTATGACTTGTGTTGCCAGCTGAAGTTTATTGTAGGTGAAGGAATCAAAACTGTGTGTTTCCTAAGGTTTGTGGAATCAGACAATTAACTTTTATAGTGGGTTTTATGACAGTATTCAGAACTCTGTACTTTAAACTTGGTTTTAAAAAAACATCTAAATGATTTTGCAGTGAGAAAATCTTTTGGGTAAATGGCAATTCTATGAATATTTCTGACAATGATAAATGCATGTTGGAGTTTTTTATGTGTTTCAGTGAAGAGAGGAATATGTATCTTCAATTTCACTAAACATTAAAAGCTCCAATGCTAAGTGCTCGTGTTTGGGAGGGAAAGAGAGAAACACCTCTCCCACAAGTGGTATCATAGCAAAATTGCTGAGTGGACTTATTTTGGAAAAACTCTGGTGCTAACCTCTCAGACTCTTCCAGAGCAGCAAGTAAAAGTGGGTGTCCACCATTATGGGTGGTGGCAAAGCACATTTCAGGACATTTGTGGATGTGATCCTTCTGGCCAACTTCCACAGAATCAGTGGAGGTCAAATGGTGATTTAAATTTTCCGGCAGGCACACACAATGCAAAGCTCTTACCTGGCCCTAAAAGTTGTCATCCACTTGCTTCACAGAGCAAAGGCCTTCAGAATGATATCAATGTCCTCCTCTTCTCTGATCATGGGATGACAGACATCTCTTGGGCAGATAAAGTGATTGAGCTGAAGAACTATATCAATATGAGTGACACCATACAAATGAAGGACCGAGGTCCTGTTGTGAGTCTCTGGCCAGCTCCAGAGAAGCATGCAGAGGTGAGTACAGCCTAGTCATACCTCTTAGGTTTGTGTTTTCTCAGTTTTTATGCCAATTGTGTCTTTTATTTTCTTACAACATCCAAATACTGCTCTCAGAGATGTGTGCAAAAATCAGCTCTTATCAGGAGTCAGACTTGGATCCTGTGACACCCTTATGATGCTGGTTTCCAAAGGAAAATCACACCAGGAAAAACAAAAAGCATGAACGTTCACTGTTATATGGCAAGGACACATGCTTTTAAACCCCACCACAATTAGCTTCTGATAAATAGCTAAAAGATTTTAGCTCAAAATGCACTTCTAGGATTTTATCTGTATTAGTCAATTTATTGACACTCTAGCTGGGATTTTCAAATGACCTGGAGCAGGTTCAGGCATTCATATTCCAGTAAACTCCCATAGAGGAATCAACTCCATTAGCCCAGAACTGCAAAATATATATTTTTACAATATTTTCCTTCAAGGAATTTTTGATGAAGCATGTCGGATTGAGTCAACCATAAAAGCTCAATGCTAGAACTGCAGGATTTTGAGGGATAAATTAAAACAATAGAGAAAAAATTTGAAAATCACTTGAAAAGAATGAAAATGTAGTATCTCTGACTAATAGACTAGTACACTAAGTCTAACCAGCAACCAGTGCATGAGAAGTCATTATTGCTGTCCTCAGAATATAGATGAGTGGATGTACAAAATGGGCAAGCCATTCCCCAGGCAAATAATTTTGGTTTCTATATTATATTTCATCCAGTTACAGTATATTGTAGCCTGTGCAATTTTTAAAAGAGAATATTTGCTGATTTTGCACCCAAACAGTCTCTTCAGGAACTGTGTATCTGTGATATTGCGAACATTTCAAATTAGTGCCAGAACTGAAAGTTGTCTTAGAGGCATGCACGAGCAATGCACTCACAAGTGCATCACAGGGGATCACAGCATTGATATGCTCAACCCAGAGCTCCCTGTTTTTGTAGGCCAGACCTTTAAACAAGAGCAAGTCGCAACTTCACACTGTCATGGGGTTTCATCCGACAAAGCTCTTCAGCACATGCTTCTCTCTCATTAAACAGCCTAATATTCCTAAGGAGAATAAAGTACAATGTCTTATACTACGGTTTTGTTTCGTTCCTTCATTTCTTTTTAGGATTTCTTGCTGGAGGGCTAGCTTTTTAAACAAAATGAAGTTGAGTTTCAGTTTCCCAATAGCTAGATTCTCTATTTCTAATTAATTTTAAAGAGCTATGATTATGAGTTGGAGTGTATTATAACAACGGTTATCACTTCTAAGAACTACCCCATTTCAAAGCACCAGAACTACTGGTGACCACTCTCTAGCCCCAGTCATATGCGAGGAATGGTGCCATCACACCCTGGTGCTGTCCTTATGGTCACTGCACATCAGTGCACATATCTGGCACACATATACACACAAAGGGGACTTAGCTGAAAGACTAGTGAAGAGCCTTTCATTCTTTGAACAACCGAGCTATTTATTCCTGAAGATTATTTATATTTAACTTGCAAAAGAACAGTATAGAGTCTGGGGACTCCAATAGCTGCCTTCTTTATGGCATATGAACATCTTTTTCAGGCATTTAAAATACATTTTCTGAATAATTTGGGGTGTAATGACATTTGTGTGATTATATTCCAGACAGTATGATTAATATTAATAAACCACTTGCATGGCATTGTGCAGATTCAAAGCTGCAGGCTTTGGCTAATTAATCTCACATCAGATAACTGACAAAGCAGATAACTGAGCACTATCAATCCCTTGATAGTGATTGACTGGGTAAGTGCAAAAAACAGAGGTCAGGTGACATTAATTCTCCACTCAAGAGCACAAAGAGGGAATGAGTGGCAGAGGCTAAAGACAATAATATCACTTTTTCACATCTGTACACAGTCCACATGGTGCCTTTGAATGTCTCTCACCACTTCATTTACTGCCTCCTGTGAAGGTGTAGTTTCTCCTGGTCTGTTTCTGTAGGCTGGTATACTCACATGTATACATTTGTGAATGTGTGTATTATAAATACACATAATACATGAATTCATGCATTCCTATGTATTTCTGATCCAAGTTTTCAGAATCTCCCAAACCACCTAGGCAGGTTTTGTCCAGCCACAGTCTTTGGACAGGCAAAGTCCCGGTTTGAATGTGCTGATGATTAGCCATTAGAGGGGATTAGCCATTTTTCAAATTCAGGTGTTTCCATGTACCCATGGGTGTATTTATCTTTACAGCCATATGGTGTCCTAACATTTTTTTGCTTTGCAGATATATCAAAAATTGAAAACTGTGGAACACATGGATGTTTATAACATACAGGATATTCCAAACAGGTTTTTCTACAAAAAAGGAAAATTTGTGTCTCCACTAACTCTCGTGGCTGAAGAAGGATGGTTCATAGTAGAGGTAAAGTATAGAAGCAAAATACTTACACAGGAATGTGAAAAGGTGCAATATATTGCTGATCATTGAGTTAAAGTCAATGGGCTAACTACAAAACTAATGTCAAATTTTGCTGTGTACTTAAAAGAACTTAAAGATATTGCAGCTATCCTAAGGGCAGACAGTTAAATAGTCAAGATGACCGTTTTTTCTTTGTTGTCATAAAGCAGGAGTAGTTCCTGTATTTCACATTCCAGTTTTATTGCCTTACTCTTCTTCCCCCTGCCATCTACCTTAATTTCAGGCACAAAAAGAGTGTTTCCATTTCAAGTCCTTACTATCCCTCCATTCAGCAGTACCTTGTGGCAACTTTCCCTTCTGCTTGGCTTTCCACCCACCAGACTGTCCTAAAAATGGCCCATTTCTCCCAAGCCCTCCAGTCTCAAAAGGGTCAGACTGGGGGTTTACTCCTCAGAGATGCCCAGTGCACACACTGAAAATCTGGGAACTTGTTAAGCAGAGAACCCACACAGGAAGAGATTTTTCATACTAACTTATTTTCTTACTATAAATTGTTGTGTTACTTTGTGCCTGTGTCACTACCAGGCACCTCCACATTACGGATACTACTGATTGCAGCTCAGCACATCTCACAGGGTGAGGCAACTGCATATCTTCTAAGGAGGTAAACTGAGGAGTGGTATTAAGTGCTTTGCCCAAGGCTATACATGAAGTCACTAAGTTGGCAACAGAACCAAGGAGTCCTGGGTTTCTTTCATGTCCCAGCATAGTCAGTGCACATCATTGCCTTGCAGGTTATTGTAACTCAGCCAAGCATCTTCTTTCATGACCTTCAGAGCTACTGCTCACCAAGCTTTGCTCAGGACAGTCCACACTACCACATTTCTCACTAGCCAACCTGAATTTAGCATAATAGTTTCTACAGCTGAATAAAAATGCACCTCTAAAAAAACCTGATGGTTTTTGAGTACAGATGGATGAGTACTACACTTCTGATTTAAAAAAAAAAAAGTTAAAAGAAAGCTAGTTAAGATTTAGACAGGTAAGATAGGAATCTGAAACATTTTTTCCAAAATTATTTTTAAAAATTACAACTAAACTCTTTTGTACAAAAGTTCAAAACAGAACGTTTTTACATGTTCTGTAGAAAATAAAAAAGCACTTTAAAAATCATTGAAACTCTGACAAACCTTAATAACAGTGCAGCAAACACTGCTGCTATGATAATTATTTCTGTCTCTCTGCCCATTCCTTCCCATTGTTTCTGATTTTCAAGAATGTCCTCTCATTAATGCTGTCAGATTTTCCTTCTCTTTGGTACATTTTCATTATCTGTGAATGGGATATGAAAATGAAAGTTTCCTGTCATATTTTTAAAGAAATAATTGAGCCTTCTTTTATACTTCCTGCCCAAAACACTGAAGAGAGGATGTGCAGCTCTTCCCTGTCATGCTCCCAGGGTATTTTAACTCTCTGTTGGCTAGTGGATAGCTAAAAGCTGTTTGAAAAAGGGGATTTTGTTGTTGTTGTTGGTTTTTGAAAGAGACAAAGGGAGTGTAACTGAAAAGTTGTTTTCCTCATGAAGGAGCATAGGAACTAAAGCCCATCTACATTTTGGTTAAAGCAGGATGAGGAGGGATTTCACTCTGTATCAAAGCTGATCTGCTCATATTGCCTTGTTCCCTTCAAACGAGTGTCGTTTTTAGGCATCAAGTGGTCCCCATCCTTCGAGCAGAAGATCCCCCAGCTGCTCTCCTGTGTGCAAAAATGGTGTTAGCCCTCAGGGCTGCATGCTCACTCTGTACACATCCCAGTGTACTTTCCCAACATTTAGAGATCAATTGCAGTACATTCTCTAAACAAGAACATTCAGGAAAAAGTCCATTGTCCACAGTCCCAGATATGCCTGTTTCATCTTTGAGGAGGACTGCTAGCCCAGGCTTAGTCTGAGTATGAAAAATTATGTCTCATCTGAGTCATCCATCCCATTTGGACTCATCAAGCAGGCAGATCAGCATGCTGCCAGTGCCCTGGCTCCAAAGAAGCCCCAGGAGTTTGTGGGGTTTGCTGTAAGGCAGAGCCTGATGCTCCAGAAGGGCAGTGCTGGGATGCATGCACATCCCTGTCCCTGAAGCTACTGCTGCTAGTGGCTCCATTTCATGAGCTCTCACTTCAGCTGCAGTTATGAAAGCTAGTAGTATGTTTTCTGACTCAGCTGGCACCAAAAATGATGGAAATGACTGTGCCTTTGACTGCACATTCTGTTGGGAGTAGGTGTCTCCTGGTGTCTGGGTGGGTTATGGAAAGCACACTACTTCCTCCTGCATTTGATATTTCTGGGGAAACAACTGTGTCCAGGACATCTGGCAGGACCATGGAGGGGTGTAGGTATGGCAATGTCATGATGCTGCCAAAGAACCACCACAATTCAGACAGTGTCTGAGGCTGATGCTGGCAAATGCTGTGCAGATTGCCTGATGGTGAGCAGCACACTCAGTCCCCAGGAATCGCAGGACCGACAGCATAAGGAGGTGCTATGGTAGGAAGAGGAGGAGGAGTCTGTTTTCTCCTTGGCTTGCTCTGAGCACTGTCAGGGAAATAGATGGGGACATGAACAGAAATTTGTCAGCTAAAATAGTTTAATCTGGAACAGACTACCCAGAGAAGCTGTGGAGTCTCTCTCACTGGAGATGTTCAAGAACTGTCTGGATGCAATCCTGTGCAATGTGATCTAGGACAACCCTGCTTGAGAAGAGAGGTTGGACCAGATGATCCACTGTGATCTCTTCCAATCTGACCCATTCTGTAGTATTCTGGGATTATCTGGTACATCTGCTGAGTATTACATATGAAGAAACAGGGGGTTCCCCTGGAAAATAGTTGGAAGAGCTGCACCTCTTAGTCATGACTACTGCTGTCCTCAGTGCACAGTTTTGCTGTCCTCAATTTTCTTTCTTAAGGAAGAAGACAAAAATCAGACAAAATAAATGTTTGTAAAAGGAAAGGGATCCTCAGTTAATCTGCTTCACCATCTGCAGGAGTTGTGGCACCACTTGCCCAAGGTGGGAATGGAAACTCCTTTGGGACATCTTCTGTGCTTCTGTGTCTGAGCATGAAGCCCAGATCTGGACACTCTAGAGAACTGTGCAGCTCCTTCTCTGTAATTATCAGAGAAATTAATGTCAGCAGTCTGATGAACTGCCAGTTGATGTTCTTTGTTTAAGTGAAATTCCTGCCATAGTTTTGGGGTAATCTGGAGTGCCTCATCTGCTGCTATCCCTAAGGAATATGGGACAGGAGAAACTCATGGACAGGTTGGTCCAGCATTTTGATCAGCCCCTAGGGACTGCTCCTCTGACAGATATGGCACTGTTGTAGGTAACAGCTGTTAATACAAAGCAGGAGAAAGTAAGGAAGGAATTTAAAAGCACATCTTAAGTGCAATATCTGCAAGGAAGAACAAGATTCATAATGACAAATTAATAAAGCATAGATCCACTGAGCAAGGATATAAAACAGAGTCTAGGCCACAGAGAATGGGACTGTCTTAGTTCAGAGCCAGTGCTCCTTGGAGCAAACCTCATGCTTTAATATGAAAACAAGTAGGGAGAAGAAATAATAATTAGAAAATATCTAGTAGGGGTGATATTTGTATTGTTAGGCTGACTAGTCAAATGGAGCAAAAATGACTTATTTTTCTAAAGTGTCAACGGCATGTGGGGCAGAACCACACCAGCAAACCCACAGAAGTGCATGGCACTGGGTGGGAGAGCGGTGCTGCTGGTAGGCATGGGGAGAGGGACAGCACCTTGCTTACACGTGTCACATACGACTGTGGTACTTTGTGCTTGTGGTAGAAATTTACATGAGTTGTCCTCCCCTCTCAGCCAGGAGGTGGTTACTCACTGACACAGTAAAGCCAGGGGTCACCCCTCCTGGGGATGAGCTCCTGTGCAGGTAACAGCACAGTGTGGGGGCCTGATGGGGTGGTACAGCACATGGAGACACAGCATGGCACCCCACAGTGCCCCAGCACAGCCCAGCAGGCAGGCACTAACCATGCTCTGCTGTTGTCACCCAGAGCAGGGACAAGCTACCCTACTGGGAGAATGGGACAGGGAGGAAGGAGGCCTGGCAGAACGGCTGGCATGGCTACGACAATGAGCTCATGGACATGAGAGGCTTCTTCCTCGCATATGGACCAGGTACAGTGCCACCATCCCTGGTGTTCCACTTCCCCTGCAGCCCCATGGTCCTCGCCCCTGCATCCCTGCAGTCCCTGGCACATCAAGACCCTGATGCAGCACTCTGCGACACCCAAAAATTACAAATAGATGGCAGGATTTCCTCACTATGGAAGGTTTGTTGCGCTGCATCTATTTCATAGCTGAAGAAAGAGGGCAGAGAGATGTGAAGGGATTTAGTTAGCATCTCTCTGATGTCCCAGTGCAGTTACTATCTCTTTGCCCTGTTTTCCTGAATTTTGGCCTAAACTTTCAATTCTATTTGAAACACATGAATCCTGCTTTTGTCAGGGGATTCAGACTTGCTACTGCAGGGTACTATCTTCGGGAAGGTTGCAGCACACCTCACCCACCTGTCTGATGGGCAGACACAAAACTCCTGGTTTCCATTTCACCAGGCCCTTTAAACAGGGCAGAGCACCAGGCTGCAACTGCAGACAGGAGTGAAAGCAGAATGTGCAACACAATTATGTCAGGCTATTAAATCTACCAAGCATACACAGTAAAGTAGCTCCTGTACTTAAAAATTCAGGGCTTTTTTTTAGTTTTTAGAGAAAAATTGGTGTAGAAGTAAAAATAATTAATAAAACTGTTTAAAATGTTTTTGCTGAGCTACGTTGTAAATTGTATAGCATGCCACATCCCAGCCTGGTAGGTAAGTCCCAGGAAAGGCAAAGGAGCCCTTGCCCTACAGCACCCCACATTCCAGGGTCTGAGCCCCAAGTTGCATGATGCCAACTCCTCTCTTTTGCCTGCAGATTTCCGATCCAACTACCGAGCGCCTCCCATCAGATCCGTGGACGTTTACAACATCATGTGCAGCCTGGCAGGAATACAGCCACTGCCCAACAATGGCTCCTGGTCCAGGGTGGAGTGCATGCTCCGAAACACAGCCCCCTTGGCACCACTCCCCCCATGCTGCAGCTGTGTCCTGGCACTAGCTCTGCTCTCCCTACTCGCCAGGCAGATCTCCTTACTGTGATCCCTGAACAATGTCAGTCAGTGTCACCAGCAACTCCATCCTTCTCTGTTTGTTTTTTTAAAGTTCTTCATTTGAATAATAGCTTCATTAATAGAGTGCTGTCCCCCACTCCTCCATTGTGCTCCACCAGGCATGAATCTGACCCTTCCTACATTTACAATGGTTTTAACATGAAGCCAGGTTTTGTGCTGCTCCAAACACAGCGAGGGACGATGGTGTTGCTCACTTAGACTTACAGCACTGGCAAGGAGAGCAGAGTTGGCTGGCTATCCACAAAGCTTTCTGGTGGGTACATATGGGGATCCCTGAGCATCAAGCACATCTCACCCCAGCATCTTTCACTGAGGAGCTCACCCTGGCTCCCCATACTGAGAAGCTCAGGAGTGGAGACTGACCTCTTTGCATTTAGCTGGGTTCATCCTGATTCACCCCTTCATCTTCAGCTCCATGAGGAGCAGAGCCCCATCTTCTCCTTACAGCACCAGCCAAGCCCTGTCTATACTGACGCAGTCTTCAAAGAGCCAAGAGCTTTGCTGAGTGACCATAATGCCGAGAGAAGTGGGTCAGCAGGAAAGCAGTGAGAGCATCCGACTTCTCTCAGCCTTTCCTTCTTCATTTTCACCAACATGAGTACTGGCTCTGCCCATTTCCAGGGCCAGGCTTTCTTCATGGACTGCAGCAGTAGGGAGGGCTGGGAAAGGGGAGAGTGACAGAAATCCTCCACTTCAAAGCCAGTGGGAAAATGAATAGACATCTGGACACACAAGGGTCAGGAGAACATAGGATGAGGAAGCCTGGCATTTAACGGCCTCTCTGTTTTTCCTGGTGAAGATAATATCATCTGCTCATGTTTTGATGTTTTATCAATTGCATTTCTGAAGGTTTTTCAACACTTACTGCTTTTCTACCAGCTCTTGCTCTCTATACCTCTGCCTGGTGACCAGCACATTTCCCTTTATTCTGCAGCAGGGAGAGAGGTCTACACTGATAGATCTCCCACCCTCCCAGCTAATCCTAGTGATTATTTCCACCATGGGCTATCAAGCACAAGCAAAGTTGTAACAGCAAAGTTAAATTAAACAGCAGGAGAGGATAGAGCTGTTGCCGGAGGTGCCTTTGGGAGTACGCAGCGCTTTATCTGACATACCTCTGAACCAGGAGCTTTCAGCAACAGACTGCTTTTGGAAGGATTGAGGTCCCTCCCCATGTAAAACAAACCTCTAGGACTTACTACTCTTCTGGATCCATTGTCAGGCATGATCCGGGTATGTGTGGCACAGTGCATTTAAGGGTGAATGATTACACTGTGGAAAAAAAAAAAAACAAACACCAAATTAAACCTGACAAAAGACTTCTGTAATAGCTGTAAAGATTTATGTAATGTGTTTTTAAAGCTCAAGTGAACCATCAAATCAATTGGGAAAAAAATGGAAAAAATCAGTCTTTGTTATTAGACTGTTGAGTATAAAAGGCAATTTAGTGCTTTCGAAGCATTTGCAGAAGCTGTAAAACAAGCACCTATTGTTCAGGGTTCCCTGTTGCTCTTTAATGGACCAGGCTCAATGAAATCACTGGAGCACATTTTTAAAGGAAAAAAAAAATCAGCATACAAGGTAACCAAATTACCAAGTTTTGTCTGAAAATCAACAGGATAGATGCCATCAGTGCCTGCTAACCCCTCCACAACCTGCCATTTTAAGTCTTACCAGCAAGCAGAACCCAAGGTCTTCTTACAGAAGAAATGTTTCTAAAGGTATAAGGGTATATTCAGCTCCTCAGTTATACAAATAGAAATTGAAGATAACAAATTGGGTCCCTTGAGTTGTTCCACGGATGGGCCACGACACATGAAACCAACACTGATCTTTGTCAGCACTTTGTGTAACTTATTTCTGTCAGTGTCCACGTGCAAATACTGAAGGGTAAATCCAATTGCAATATGATTTGTTTGACCTTAATGCAAGCATTGTGTGTGTAGTAAAAGATACTTGGTCTGTAAAAGGAAAATTTGGTGGCAGACCTTCAAGAAGCTCACTAGCTTTAGGAGAACTACAGATCATTATTTTTTGAAAAGTGCATCTTTCTTCCTTAGAAATGTTGTACCTCTGAATCAGCTCACATTCTCATTCAAAAATCAAGTGTCTTAACTCTCGCCTATTTTTCTGTATACTATGCAATGGAGGTGGGTGTATTTTAAAACCTATTTCTAAATGATGTTTTTATACAATGACTGATTGTGAATGAGTGAATAATTCTAAAAATGGTGTTAGAAAAAACACATCTTTGTAAATATTGTAAGATTTTTGAAGAAAAAAACAGCCCAAAACCTTCCCTTCAACACTTCGCCTTTCTTGTCTAATTGCTGCATCAAAGTGTGACAAACAGTGTTTGAAACTTGTGCTGATTAATTATCAGAAAGATGAATGATAACATTGTTTAGAAATGGCAAAGTTGTCAGCATGTAAATTAAGGATATTAAATGCATCACATGAGATGATGTAGCTTGTACATGCAGTCCTTTTTTCCAGATGTGTTTCATTGTTTAATCTTTTGCTTAACCCATCCATCCAGGGACATGTAATTCCCACTAGCCAATGGACAAAACAAAACATTTCGCATTTCTAAGAAGAGAGGTGAGTCCTGGATGCCCTCTCCAGACGCACTTCTCTAAGCCCACCATGTCAACATCACACCAGCTGCTTGCACAGAAATTAAGAGCATTGTCACTGGTATGAGGGTGCAGTAGGTTCAGGCTTTCCAGAGTCCCCCTTTTCCAGTGGGAGATGGTGCAAATGTCAACAAGAGCTCAAAAACCAACGCTACAGGCCTCAAGGACAAAGGGGCCCTACTCCACTCTAAGCTCCACACACCAACAATGTTGGTGGAAGAGACTAATTTAATAGAAATAAGTCTCCAAGCCTACTCAGTGGAATTTATCTTCTTTTCCTTATATTAATTGACCACGGAGCAGGGAGGGGATGATGGAGGAGGACCAGTGCAGGTATGCCAACGAGTCCTTTACTTCACAGCAGGACTCCCTCTGAACCAGCACCACTGCCAATGTCTGCTGGAGATGCTCCCCTCATTTTCCATGAAAATGGGTCCTCAGAAAAGGAAGTGCTGAGGGACTGCCTGCACAGGAATAAGTCTCAGTCAGCTCCCTATAATAGTGCCAAAAATGGCAATTTCACAGCTAAATAAGCTGAGCCTGTTTAATCAATAATCTTGGTGGCCATGCATGTGGCATGGCTGGCCAAGGCTCAGTGCATGAGCCCTCCAGCATCCCTCAGGATGCAGCCTGCATTGCCTGCACAGACTGCATACTTGTGGAGACACTTTCCAATTGGCCCACACACCAGCCTGCATCCTCCACAAGTACAGAGACTTCACAAATAAGGGGTGAATGAGATTTTACGGTGCTGGTCATCTTCCTTGTCTCCTAACTAACACATCACAATATATCACAGAACCACAGAGTATTCTGAGTTGGAAGGAACCCACAAGGATCATCAAGCCCAACTCCTGGCCCTTCACAGGATCATCCCCAAGAGTCATACCATGTGCCTGAGAATATTGT
This sequence comes from Aleadryas rufinucha, assembly GCA_013397815.1. Classification (NCBI taxonomy): domain Eukaryota; kingdom Metazoa; phylum Chordata; class Aves; order Passeriformes; genus Aleadryas; species Aleadryas rufinucha. The sequence goes on from VZTH01002660.1 coordinate 865,234, forward strand.
CCAAATGCTTCTTGAACTCTGTCAGGCTTGGTGCTATGGCATCTGTCAGCATGCACCTCAGGGGGAGGCACAGACCAAATGAGCTCTGGCCACTGGGAAGTAAAAGGCATTGGAAAAGATCCACGTAATATTTCCTCACCTTCTTTTCTCTGTAGGGTTGTGGCAGAGAGGGCAGGTCACAGGAAATCCAACAGGAATTTTTTAAGAAAACATGGTCTAATGAAGAAGAAGGTTTGAAACCTTGCATTTTAGCATAAGAAGTCTTTAACAACTGTTTTAAAAGACAACTTTCACATACACAGAAAAACATTTTTTGTGTAAGCATTAAAACACATCTAAGTCAGGGGAAGGTTCAAAAATAAGAACATTTCAGAATTACAGTTGACTGGACACAGTAATTCTCAAGCTCAATAGGGATGGATTGTATGGATTACATGAACTGTATGGATTATTCTGGTATTTCAAAAACATGGAAATTGCTACGGACTTAAAAACCAGCATGATGTTATCCCAAATCTGTATCAATTACACCAGTTCAGCTCTGCCAGCCCAATTTCATCAGGAAACCACTATGAGCTGCCAGGCAGCCTGCTCTGGTCTCTCTCTACTCCAGTCAGGTGTCTGTCCGAGATGCAGGGAATGCCTTGCTGCAGCCACACCACTGCACAAAGGCTGCTGTCCTGGCTGGCATGACAAGGACCTGTCATTCACAGGACCTGCAGATACACTCCAGGGTGGAACACCCCCATCAGCATTAGCCCTGGAACAGTGCAATGTGCTCCATTGGCTCAGAAGGCTGGGGCAGGCTGGGAACAGGCAGTGGCAGGGCAGGGGAAAGGCCCAATGGGCCCTGGAAATGGAAATCACAGAATCACAGAACGGCTCTGGTTGGAAGGGACCACAGTGGGTCATCTGTTCCAAGTTCCCTGCTCAAGCAGGGTCATCCTACAGTACGTGGCATAGGATTGTGTCCAGTTGGTTCTTGAATATCTCCAGTGAGGGAGACTCCACAGCCTCTCTGGACAATCTGTTCCAGTGCTCGGTCACTCGCACAGTAAAGAAGTTCTTCTTCACATTCAAGTGGAACTTCCCGTGTCTCAGGTTCAGCCCATTGTCTTTTGTCCTATTGCTCAGCACCATGAAGAAGAGCCTGGCTCCATCCTCTTGACACCCTCCCTCTGGATACTTATAGACATTCATGAGGTCTCAAGTCGTCTCTTCTCAAGGCTGAACAGGCCCTGCTCCCTCAGCCTTTCATCATAAAAGAGATGTCCCAGTCCCTTGATCATCTCTCTTGCCCTCCACCGGACCTGCTCCAGGAGCTCCATGTCTCTCTTGTACTGAGGAGCCCAGAAGAGGACACAGATTTCCCGGCACGCTTCTCCTCTCCCTCGCTTGCCCATTGCTCGTGCGGACAGCCCTGCGGAGGCCGCAGCCCTCAGGGCCGGCGGGAGGAGCCCCGGGAGCCCGGCCCGGCCCGGCCCGGCTTGGCCCGGCCGCGCCCCCTGCCGGCCTGCCCGCAAACAGCGCATTTGGGACAAAAATAGTCCTTGCTTTTAGCGAGGAGACTAAGGACTGGGACTCTTCCTTCCTTCTATGTCTCTCATCGCAGCTTTTCCTGATTCTCCCCTTTAACGCTCCCTGTTACCCTTTGCGCTACGGCCGATTCCTCCTCACCCCAAACCTGCTGCTTCCATGTAGCACTCTGAGCAAGCCTCCCCCCTGCTCCTGCTCCTGTTTCCACAGGAGGATGAGTGGGCACAGCAAGATCTTCGTGTGTACATGGCCCTAAATGATCCAAGAGAGGAACCAGCTGGATGTACTTCCCACTCTCAGGACTTAGGCTGCATCTCGAGCTGCCTCTGTTGTCATTAAAGCCTGATCCCACTGGTGGGAAACAAAATACATAAAAGCAGGAAGAGGAGGGGAGCAGAGGAAGTGACACAGCTCTCTGCTGCTTGTGTCCCCTTGCAGCTTGGCTCAAGGTTGAACGCAGAATCCTTGGGTCAGATGTCCCAGCAGTGCCACACTGGGAACTCTGAGCTTTTGTCAGTGCAGGGGAACTCCGACTAAAACAGTCACGGGTAGCAAAAAAATGGTGCGGAGGGATATGAAGAGTGGGCTGAGGTGGAGGAAATTCAGTGCCCACTTTCCACACCAGCACAGATAAGGGCTTAGCTGAGCTCCAAGAAGCTGATTTTGATCCTCCCTTGGTCGCAACAAATGAGGTGTTTTAATATCAGGATTGTCTCCGTCTTCAGGAGCAAGGGGCACCAGTGCATGCACAGATGTTCCTCTGTCCCTCACCAAGGGGTTGCAGGCAGCCTGCCCCAAAATGTCAGCATTCTCTGCTGGGACCATGTGGGAATTTCCCACATGACCAATTTTCTGTGGCTGCCAGAGTGGGCACTGACAGCTCTTGAGCAGCCTTCTGTTTTTCTCAAGAAATTAATAATACACTAAAACATTACTCGTCACTTAGATATATTGTTCGGTGAATATTAATTAAGCTTCAAAATTGGCTGGAGACGCTGTCATTGCTTCCTTGCCAGATAGAAAAAGGGAGGCTGAGGTGGCATCAGCTGTTGCAAAGGCTTTGGAACACAGGTCAGGCTTGCAGGGGATCATCCACAATCCCTGCTGAACATCCACTCAGCCTGCTGCTCACACTGGGCTGCCTCCATGCAAAGGCTCCTGGCCACATAAATGTGTATAACTGGGCCATGTGTCCATTAGAGGCAGTCTTAACCTTTCTTCAGTGGTCTGACGTGCTGCTCATCCTACATCACTAAAACAACCAGTGCGTTGGCATTCACTGTATCTGCTGTTGAGGTTGGTCGTAGCCCTGCAGGACATGACCGCACCACGTGACTCAGCAGGAGCCTGCTTCTGATTTCTGAGAGGTGCCTCACACCCTCTACATGATCCCTGGGCAGAAGGAGGCTCTGACAAATTCAAAATTAATTTTTTGGAAGGGCTTATTTGCCTCCCAATGTATCCATCCATCCATCCATCCATCCATCCATCCATCCATCCATCCATCCATCCATCTGTCCATCCATATATCCCTCTATGCATCTGTAAATCACATTCTCCCTCGATACTCTTTTCATGAACTCCACACAGGTGGAGCTTTGGGAACAAAGCTTTGTTTCCTTGCTTGCCAGAGTAGGCAGCAATGTGGTTTTCAGCTTCCAGCTCATTGATTGTCCATGAAAATCTGAGGGCTGAAAGAGGGGTAACCCTGCTGACCACATTCCAACTGAGTAGATTCTGTAAGAGAGAAGGAAAGCATCCCTTTCCCATTCATGGAGGGATTCTCCAAGCACAGATAGAACAAGGAAATAATTTGGGGCTTAAAAACTAAAATTTTAAAGCAGACTTCAAATAGCAGCTGTGAAAGAGGAAAAAGAAAAAAAGCTTAATGTCTTTTAAGGTGGAATTCAAGCAGTTTATGAGCTGGATTATACAAGCTGCTTCCTTACACTGCTGCAGGGGCTGGGTGGGATTACCTGGAACATTCCCTCCCACCTTAATCTCAAATGGTTCCTTACAAGAACACTTCTGAAAAAGAAAAATAACTATTTTCCCCCCTCTAAACAGAATAAACTTGTGAGGGCACCAAGCTTTCTTTGCATTTCATACAACCTCTTTCATCAAGAACAAATGGGATGAACAAACCCAAATCCTACGGACAAGAAGATATTTAATATCCATAATGTGGGGAGCTTTCCAGAAGAAGACAGACTCTGTTTTATGCAGAAATAGCTGAATGCAGCCTGTAAAGGCCTAGCAATTAATCACACACTTGAAGAAATACAACACGTTCATAGAAGATGAATTTTAAATGCTTGCTGCTCCAGTTTGGACAGTGACAAATTAAGGCCCTCACAAAAGCAGGTGTGGCTCTTGAAGAAGCCCTCTGAGGGCAATTCAAAATGGGAAACCAGCTGGTAACCGTGCAGATGTGACAGCTAGGGCAGCTCAGGAAATGAATACAAAGGAGGAGGATGGAGGAATAAATGGTGTAGGAGCTGAGGCAATAGAAACAGGACCTGCTGTCCACAAGGGTTTGCTCCTTGGCAGGTGGAGTTCCTCATCATGTGGGATGGGCAAAGTAGTGACAGCCACATATCCCCATTGCCCTGGAGAGCTGCCACAGACATGCTCCGAATGAAGCCCTCAGAAGAACCCCAAAAACCAGAGGAGCTGCTGATCTGTATGTCACACAGCTTCCCCCAGTGCCCAGGGGACGGCTGCATTCAAGGATGCCTGAAGCAGATGGCCTGGGCACATCTGAAATTGTCTGTGGTACCCTGTGATGGAAAAGGCAAGGGATGAGATCAAGGGTGGATTTTCGCAGATCAGATTCAATGAGCTCCAATCCAACAGGTAATATCCAGCCAGGTTTCACAAAGTGCTTCATTGATCCTGGTCAGTTAATTGTCTCCAGTGTTCACTGTTCTGAATCAGTCAAGAAAATGGTACTTTTCCCCACTGAAAATACAGAAAATAATTCAGATACATGACAGATAATGAGGAATTTGTAATTTTCCATTAGGGTTACCATTTAGGAAGTGTGAGCAAAGTTATAAATAGTGCCATGCGAACAAACTATGAATCAGTACAAGCCAGATCTCCGCATCCCATTTGGAAAAGGATTTCCCCATGATTGTCATCACAATTTCTCAGTGCTGTTCCTCACACATTTACTCCTACCTTGCCTCTCTCCACACATCCAGTGTGAGTGAGGCATCACTGGGACAGAATTTTGTAGAATTTACCTTCTACTGAAGTGCAGGCTGGGGGACTGTTCCCATCAGTCTGTTCTTCTGAAGTAATTTGTTGATAAAAATCTCTTTCCTGTTGTGAATTATGTGGACTATTTCTAGGAAAAAGCTGTCAGCACAGATCACTATAGATGACTTTTTTTGTTGTTTTTTCCCCCTTGTCCATAGGAAAGGTGTACTCCTGTTAACGTTAAGCTGTGGCATCCTTCCAGGAAGCTGAGCAAAACAGCATTTCATTTGAGACTGCTGATAAAAGGGCAGAGTGGACAGGGTCTTTACCAGTTTCAACCTCTAAATAAAAAGATCTCTCTAGCGAAGAGCTGCTCGGCCACTTGCCTGACTCTGTGAAGCTGAGTATTTAAGCCACTTCTCTCTTGAAAAAGAATCTTGTTTTTGTTGGCCCTATTTCCAGCATAGTGTTGAAGCACAGGAAATTTTCTGTGTAAAAGGAGCTCTCTTTTTCTGTTCCCCTTCACCACTTGCTGTTTGTCACCAGGTGGGTTGTGACAGCCCTAACAGTGCCATCCTAGCCGGAATGCCAAAAAATAAGGCAGGTGGGCAGCTTCACTGTGAGAAAGTACCATCTACAGTTCTTCTGTACCTGGGCACAGGTAGTCACTGCAGCACGGAGACCCTCTCTGGCCTAACAGCTTTCATATGACAAACGCATCCTAAGACTGTATAAACTATTTTATAACAAGCTCAGCATCCACGGTCTCGGCCAGGGACAAGGGCCCCCGCTGGCCAGGAACAAGCCTGGCCTCAAAAAGCAGGATTTTTTTGCCAAAAATCCTGCAAGGGTGGGAGAAAGGATGCAACCAGAGAGAGCCAGGAACACAGCCTGAGGCTGTACTGAGCACACAAACAGCAGCCACAGGGTGGAGATGATCTCTGCCAGCATTTTTCCTCTGTTTGAAGGGATGGGAACGGGCTAATTCGGAATCGGCAGTAGGTAAACAAAGAGAAAATATAAGATGAATCTTATAGAATGATCTGAACCTGTTCTGCATCCCCCTTCCAGTCCCCCATGACAATCACGACTAAAAATGGAGAAGCCTTCAGGTGATGTTTAAAAGGTTTCATGTACCAGCATGGCAAACAGAACAAACAGCAAAACTTCCCTGCCTCCAAGAAGGGACAAGAGGAGAAGAAATTGCTTGGTGCTCACCCATCTCCCTCCTGTAATCTGTTGTGTCTGGCTACTGCTGCCACGTGCAAACATCTGGGATGCATGACAGACCTTCTCCTGCTAGAGAGGGGAAATGGTTTTCTGGACACAAAATAAGCTTGGAGGCACTCTGCAGCCCTTGCAAGGGAATGAACAGCAAGCTATTGCATGTATGATAAGAATGGGGGGAAAAAAGGGAGATGGTTTTATTCTAAGACAAATGTGGGTGCCTTGAGGGTGACCAAAACTTGCAGAAGAAAACTCCTGCACACATGAGGAGGGGGGAGGCTGATGGGTTGAGAAAAGCAATTATAACTTGTGTTTTAGGGGGCTGCCTGAGCAGAGGGGAATACCTCACCAGGTTTGCAAGGTGTGCCTAGTTCTTCCCTAGTGGGTGAAGGGTGGCAAGTTGTTCTTCAGACCAGGAGTTAACCAGGAGTAAGGAGGGCCATTGCACTTGGGTAGCAGAGAGGAGGAGCCCGCATGGCAGGACTGCCCGATGGCCCCTACCAGGATCCCTCTCCATCCCTTCCCACAGGGCTTTTTCCAGGACCCCACTCTGCCTGTGAATGGGGCACCTCCAGGAAAGGCAGCCCTTGCTGCCCTCAGTGGTTGCACTGTCTCCTGACTGCTGCTGGACATTGCTCAGGGACACCACATGCTTACAGTACAACCACAGACATGTCAGAACATTCCAGTATCAGTTGCTATTTATTTTAAGTCTGTATAAACCATGAAGGTAGGCACATGTAGTTCCCCACCTCAGCTGCCTTTTGGGAGCTCAGGATCCTCTGGCCTCCCAATAATGCAGATTTTTTTCTTCTCTTGAACTGATCTTCCTTCTCCAGCTGCTGGTCCCAGCTATGACTCCCCTGCTACTGAAGTACATCCTCAAAATTCCTCTGTCCTCGAGTTTTCCTCTTTATTTTGGTGAACTCTCTCAGGATTTTAAGCCCTGATATTCCAGTTCCCTCATTTTCTTTCTGGAGAACAGTATCCACCCTCCTCTTCCCCTTGAGTTGCAGAGATCCCAGTTTGGAAGAAATCTGGGCAGAAGCTGGTTGCCTGCTAACCCGTCTATTCATGGAGACCCGTGCCAGAGTTGCATTCCTGACTGCATTATCCATGGCACAAGGCAGCAGTCATGAGACACAGAATTTACATGCTACATGTCAATATAGTCTAGAGAGTATATTATTCTTTATCTTTTTACACACAAAAAAAAAAAAAGAAAAAGCCAGCAGTCTCTGTTTTTAGCCTGACATGTGAGACAACTCAGTTGCTCTTCTCGGTCTTGAGACTGAAGCTGATGGTTTCAATTGACTGGACCCAATGACCTACTACTAATCCAGTGTCAAAAAAGGCAGCTTCCTCTTCAGCAACATCCCAAGCAACTAATTTTTAGAAAGATTAACAGTTCTGAAATCTGCAGTGGTCTAAACATTTTAAGGCAATAGTATTTCAGTAGTTACTGGATCAAGAAAAGTCCATCCATCTCCAGGCAAATGTTTTAAATGCAGTGAAAGAGCTTTTCAAAGCTGTTTGTCATTCTCTAAAGCTTTCATTTTCTAGGATTTTATTTTTTACTTCTGTCTGCAAATATAAGTGGGTTTCTCACTTTGTGGGTTTTTTTTCTGTACCAACTGTGATTTGGTGAAACTTGTCTGCTGCCTAACAGCAAGGCATGAGAGATAATTGTCTCTCCATACTGGGTTATAGATAACAATAAAACCATAAAGGCAAAGGGTCTACCTTTAAGGAGAAACAGTAAACATATTGCCTGCCTTAGGTCTGAGAACTCCTGAGTTTCTTCATCATGAATTAATAATAAATCTCCAGGGTCCACTGGCAACTACTTACAAATAAAGCAATGTGGTTAGAAGATAAATGACTTTCTTTGTAAGTAAGAAGTAAGTGGTGAGGAGAAGATGGGACACTAGTCCTATCTAGACTAGGTGGGACACAACCCATGGTGCCAGTGAGGGCTCTGGGGGGCTGCCAGCCTGCCAGGCACAGGAGCCATGGGACAGCAGAACAACAGAGCTGAGGAGATTTTTAGGTTTCCTTTTGTGGGCTGGATGTGTCCTCCTCCTCCATAGGGCAAGGCAAGTGGATGGGGCACCAGTTGGGGTCCCTCTGTGGACTTGGCACCTCTGTTCCTCAGGCTGGTCACCAGGGTGGCCTCATGCACTTGCATCATGATGGACAAAGTGACTCCTGCCCCTCTCCTCCTCGTGGTGCCTGCCCTGATTCTTCTGCCACAGATTTCATCTGATCTCTGCCTCAGCACAGAGTTCCCTGGGAATTTTCAGCACTCCTTTAGAAGAAAAGAAAAAAACATACTGCATTTTCAAGGTTAAAACAGAAGAGAAAAAAGAAAGGAAAAGGTGGTTACTGTTTTACTGAGCTCTGACAGGGTCATTCTTTAGGTGAGTGTTAAAGCTGGACCAGTTGCAAGTATCTGAAAGTCATCACCAGCTTGTGTCACGGAGAAGCACGTTAAACTGCAGCAGCTGGATGCCAAACAGGACTTCTCTGGCAGGTTCACTCTGGGCCCGAGCCAGAGACTTGCACTAAACTGGACAGAGAAGAGCCTCTCCCTCAGCACAGCCTCCCCATGATGGGGGTGAGTGGCAGCAAGGGACTGGGGCCCCACAGCTGTTCAGGGAGGAAGCTGAGACCAGGGATTTGGTTCAAGGCTACTGAACAAGGAACAGTGGTGCAGAGGGAAGAGGGCGACCTCACCGTGGAGGCAGGGACATCTACCAACTGCCATAGCCAGAAAGTCAAATGTCCCTCTCTGCTGTCCTTGGCCCTGTCATTGCCCATGATCCTACGGCACACCTAGCCTGGAGGTTTGCACTTCTGAGTCCTTAAGTTTGCAGTCTTGATGGCTGCTCCCAGCAGTCCCTGCCCAGTGGTGCGTGTGCAGTGTGTGCATGGTGGAGACACAGTGATAGCAGGCTCCAGGTACATGTGTCATGGGATGGGATTTGCATTCACACCCCTCCAGTGCACAAGCTGCCCTGTAAAGTTAATTACTTAGGTCCTCATTTTCCAAAAACCCAGCTAATAGGACCCAAAAAGGCTGTAGCGCTGTGGCTCTGCTCCTGATGTGCATTCTCTGGTACAGAAGTTTCATCAGCAAGTGGTGCAGCCCATCTGTGCTGAGACTGAGTGACTGCAACTGGAACCACAGCACGGTGAGTATGGGCAACCAGGACAGCCCTTGCTGGAGCACAGCCCTTCTTGCAGCTGAAGTGCCAGTGCTGGTGTACCTTTTGACTTCTGCATGAGGAAAGCCTACATCCAGAGGAGAGGCCACTGGCTCTTGCTCTGAAAGCTGCTACTTCTGCAGCTTCCTGCCAGCATGACCCTCTTTGGCACTTACAAGGCAACTGGCCTAATTTTATCAGCAACACGCAGAGGGACAAGAGGAGAGGGATTGAGAGAACTCAAAACAAAAGTCTTCAGGTTTCCCTAAGCAAACAAGCAGCCCAGGTACATAACTATTTCAGTGTATGCACAGTCATGTTGGCAAATTTATTTACTGTCTTTGCTTACTTTCACATAGCTGGCAGAACAGGGTTAGGTTTTATGTGCTTATTAGGATGAGAGAGAAGAAAAAAGATGTTAAAAAAAAGTACTTGGGATTTCCCATTCCCTGTCCCTATTCATCACTTCTGTGACAGCTGGGCTAAAAACACTTTGCTAAACATGAGTCGGACCTACGGGCATAGAAGGAAGCTGCTTATAAATGCAAGCTCAGCCATCTCCACACAAAACCAAAGGCAATTATCAAAGCCCCAGCATCACTGACTGCTCAAAACCCTTCTCTCTTCAAGTACCAGCTACAGTGAACAGGAGTGTCAGAGCCATGGCTTCCTTCCCTGCAGTTTAGGAAAGGCTAGTAACTAGAGCCCATTTTCTGCAAAACCATTCTGCAAAGCACAGCTGAATAAATTGCTTTTATAAGCATTCACCTGAGGCCTGCCTTGATGCCCTAAGGAAGACAAATGTGACCTGGTGTTCCAGTACAGTTTGGGGTTTTGTTCTTCTCTTTGAGCCCTCAAATCACAGAGATGCTGAACAGAAAAGCACGTAAGTCTTAAAAAAAACCAGGAGCAGCAGTTAAAAGGCAAAAGAGAACAGAAGGGACTAAAAAGTGGGGGCATATTTACATTCCTAAACATTTTTAAAATGAAAAACCTGCAACAGCATGGTTTGAAGGGAAGTGCTGACAGGAGCACCTATCTTGAAGCAGCTGACCACTTTTTCTTCTCTAAGGTCTTTCTGATGAGCAGGTAAAGTGAAAAAAGGGAAAGTAATGGAAAAGTGGGAGAAAAACACTCTGAGATTAGGATGACCTTTTGAGAGGGGAGGATGAGAAATGGGCCAGAAGAACTCTCGTGTCAAGTAACATGTAGGGGAAAAAAAAAACCAAACCAACCTGAAGGAGAATAAATGTCAAAAAGAAGCAGAAGATGAGGGGATTCAATAGAAGAAAGATATTATAGAAATTAAGTTGTGAGGAAAACAAGACTAAAGAAAGAGTTGAAAGGCTGATGGAGAAAAAATCTGGAGAGAAGATCTTTCAAAAAAGCTATCTTATAGGTGTAAGGTATCTGTAGATACAGAGGGATGTAAATCTACTCAGTGCTCTCAGCAGAAAGGCATGACCTAACAGCAAGAGAGTACTTCTTCAGCCAAGAAGTGGCCCTAGACATTTTCAGTATGTTACAGGCCATGTTTCACCAAAAAGATGTCACTTAATCAAGATCTTCAGTTTACCTGTTAGCAGAGTAAGTACAAAGAGAATTCAAGCCAAGCTTCCAAGCAAGTTTTAAAGTGCAAAGTGTGGTAACTTTGGACAACAGTAGTTTCTTTCTAGGTAATAATTAGCTTAATTTAGCACCTAAAATACAAGCACAGCATAAGGATAGAAACAAAAACAAAGCACTCTGTGAGGGGGAGATAGTGCTTGCAAACTTCTCCAGTAATACTGAAAAGGCCTTGAAAATCTGAGTTTACCAAAACCCAAAATTGACTTTGCCTATGCAAGGCACTAGGTCAGTGCTGGCATAAAACCCTAACTAAACCCTGTCTAGCTTTGGGTTTTCCCCCCCTGTAATTCAAAATGCATAATTTCATGGAGGTGGATTACAGTGGAAGCAAATGGATGAAGAGGAATGAGCAAAGACTAGAAACAGCATGGTGGTAGTAGTATGTGCCACTAGCAGGTGACAAGCCAAGGTGCTTAACACAGCACCTATTTCCAAGAGATACTGCTTTATTTATCTTTTAAGTGTTGTAAATTCTCATAGGTGACCTTGGCAAACAGCAGTTCTCATGGCACAGCTGTGGCAAATCTCCTGGACCCTAGATTTCCTCCAAACCTTCCAGGTGGTGGTAGAGGGTTGGAAAATGGCCCATGCATGTTACATTGTCCACTTGAGCCTTTCCAATCAGCAGCTATCAGCTTTCTTGAAAAATGTGAAAAAAACTCCTTGCTAGAACCATTTCTCTTGGCTGTGTGCACCAGGTCCTCCTTTAGCTCATGAGAATGGAGAGGAGAGGAAAAGAGGGACCTGACACCTGTTCCCTTTGGCATCAAGATGTCCTAATGGACTTCTCATTTCCTGGAGCTTGGGTGCATCTCAGCTGGGCACTCAGTGGAGATCACATTCCCCCTGCAGCTGTCAACTTCATGTCCCAACCAAACCAGAAAAAAAAGATGTATTTTCTCCCTTGTACTCTGAATTAATGGCCCAAAGAGCTTTTATAAAGCATAGGGGAACAGAGCAAGTTGTTATGTTTGTTTTTCTGAGATTTCTGATTTGTTGTGCAAGGTTTCCCAAGTGAGGGAGAGAAACAGCATGTTAAATGGAAATGTAAGTATACTCTCTAAAAACCACCGATGAGTGCAAAGAATCCACTTAGAACATATAACCAAATGTTATTTAATATCTTAAAAAGTAACACAATCCAAAATGGATATTTCACACAACACTACATAAACAACATGAACACAATATTACCATATGGAGGGACTTTCAAATATAGACTTACAAAAATCCCTGTCCTTTTTTTTCCTTTAAATTATTATACTAAGCATGACAAGTAATCATCATTTACAATATGGTACACTGACACAATAAAAACCATGTTACAAATGTGCTGTTATAAATCAGTAACGTTAGGGAAGACATTTCATGAACTGCAATTATTTCATATGAAATACTATACAATATAAACAGAACATCCATCTTGGATGACCTTTACAGCAACCAGAGACCAAGTAATTTTTAAATTTTTTTTTTCAGTGCAAACACATTTATACAAGGCAGTCTTGGCTGCAAAACTCCCTTCTAACATACAGTAAGTCCCACTTGCATTTATTAACTCATTTAAACCTAATGCAACAGCCACATTCAGTCACTCACAGAAAATTACCTGCAGAATTATGATCCCTTTAAACTTAAAATCTCCTCCACACATAAAAGTAACATCTGTGCCAATTACTCCAAGGGCCCTTTCATACTTTTGGGTGGGTATCCTTTGGGTGGCTCTAACCGCTATACAACAGGAGGGCAGTGCACCACATGGGAAATCACCCTTCCGAGGTGGGGCACATTGGCGGCTGTCATGGATCCCGGCTGGGTGGCTGTGCGTGCGTTTCAGCGGGGATTCAGCCCAGGCTGCCCTTCCAGAGCCAGGTGCGTGGCCTTCTGCTCCTTCTCTGCATTTAGTGTCTCGGGGTGGGGGGGAGGAACACGGAAACCCTCAGCTCAGAACTGAGCTTCAATGGAGTTAACGACCCATTCCCATCTCTCTCAGATCCTCGGGGATCAGGGGAGTTATGCCAGATTTACAGGCGCATAATTGAAACCAACGTTTAGAGCGCCACTATAAAAGAAGCGTGATAGTCCTGTTTTCTTCTAGCACCAGCTTGGCTTTTGGTGGGTCCACTGCATGTGTCTCATGCAGTAATGATGCACTTTACTTATGCTGGGGGGAACATTTTAGATATATACCCTTTTTTTAAAAGAATTTCGTAAAAAATAGAACTTTTCTCTCTAATACTGTACAGTTTTCTTCAGAAGAGCAAAGAGAATTGTAAACTGCGAGTATGACACCAGATTAGGAGTGCTATTTGCTTTCTCAGCACCACAATTTGAACAATTGTGTTGGGAAAAGCACTGCAAAATGTATTTGAAAAACAAATTTTTAATTAACATAACTGTTTCTAAAACCACTGCTGCCAGTACTCTCATGACTGCAAACTTGTTTTTGGAACTGCTAATCTAAGAGTGTCTGCAGGGCTGTAAAGTAGTTTCTTACTTAAATAAACTGAATGCATCAAAAGAATAATTTCAAGAGTATAAACATGAAACACTTTGGTTAACTGTTAAACTTACTTCAGTAACTTTAAAAAAGCAACTAGTTAATAAGTTAGTCTCCAGACTCTTAGCCTTTGCTTTTTCCAAGGGGCTCGGACAAAAAATAGGGTCAGTGAACTCTGCCCACCTCACAGGCAAGTGCTTCGAGACCCTCAGGCAAAAAGGTGTGATTTAAGTGCAAAGTACTATCTGTGTTCATGACGGCCTCTGAATACTGGTTTGCTTGTTCTCTTTTCTAACAATGACTACTACTGGCAAGCACTTAGGCCATGGTTTTCATTAAAGTATTTGTTTTCCAATACATTTTTATTTTTTAAAGTTGAGTGAACGTTATTTTGCATGTAACAGTCATTTTACAGTGGTGCAGGGAGTCAAATGGCTAATGATTTCTTCGAAATTTTAACTGAAATACTTAAAATGGCAAAATTAGCTCAACCGATGATTGTATATTAATTTGCATAAGGATAATGGTACTAGGTTTGCTGAAAGGTGTTCATAAATTGGGATTTGTATATAATGCGATCTGCTTAGGTTCAACTGCCACTTTCTTCCTTTGGTTTTTGGAAAAATCTTTCTTTCTTCCCTCTTGAAAGGTGGCTTGTTGCAGCTGGCTACTTTTCAAAAGCCAGCTTAATTTTTCTTGGAAACTTGCCCACGTTCTTTGAACAACAGGCACATACCTCGAGTAGGGACCCTAATACTGCTCCCAGCAACGTCAGTTAAAGGCTGTTGGTAATTTCTATAGGAGCAAATGTTTTAGATGCACACAATCTAGAGACCAGAGTGCGTACCATTAAAGGAAGAGCTGTTTTAACACCCTTGCCAGTTCAGAGAAACCATGACGTACTAATGTTAACAAAGATGGAGGCAGAATAGGGCCCCAAGTATCTGAAGGCTGCCAAGAAAATACCCAGAGTGTCTTCTGTTAAACCCCAAACTGTCAATCATATTTCACAGACTGTAGATGTTTCTAATTTGCTAAATTACAAATACATTTTCAAGTTCTACCAGGCAGAAATTTTAGCAGTAACTGGGGAGAGGATGGAAGGTTCCATCCTCCCTTTCACTTTTATCCCAATTATGCAGCCTTGTCAAAGTCTTTAAGTGACTCATCTGAAAGCCATCTTTTTAACATTGTAGAAGGAAATTGTGGCAATGGAAACATGATGACTTCATATGCAAGCTTTGACATATAAGAGAACGCCATGACCTAATGCTTCAAAGTTTCTAACCTTGCTTTGTACAATACACTTTTCATGTTGCTGCATTTCATCAAATTCATGGAGGTAGTTATATGTGTAAAAAAAATTACCATAAAAGTAACATGTTGTATTATAATAATACATATTAAGTGTGCAAAATGCCGACAGATTTGTGTTGACCCTTTACAGTTGAACACAACACAGATTCAACCTAATCTAACTCTGTAAACCTTTAAATTGATACATTAGAAGAATGATAGATAAGCAACCACATAATACAAGGCTATGATTTCATCAAAGGATTAGGGTGACATAAAGCACTCAAGCTCCACTCTCGTGGTTTTGTTACCAGAACCTCAAGATGGAATTTTCTTATTTTCCATTGTTGATTTTAAAAGGAAAAAAAAAATCAAGATTAGAACGTTTCTATTTGAAACTTCTGTTTACATTCCATATTCCAAGAGTCACATTAATATTGGTACAATGCCATGTCAACATTAATATGACATTTATGTTGTCTGCTGGTCTCTGGGAACTTTAGGAAATAACATACTATACAGTTTATAGGTATGTATTATCACATTTTGTTGGAATTATGTCTTCTGTACAACCAGCTGCCTGCACAAATTCTGATTAGCTTATGACAAACAATTATTTCCCCAAAGGTGAAACCTGTTTCTGCTCTTCATTTTAATACTGCCATTAGTACTTCAGATCATCACTGTAAATTTTGTTATCATTTCGACATTTTTATTTACTGAATTGATACATACTACTGATGTTAGAGCTCATCTCAGAAACAAAATCACAGTCAGCCACTGCATAGTATATGACAATTCCCCACAAAAACTCTGACTCTACAGTTCGCATGGAATAAGTACGGCTGGAGTTACATATCGAATAATAAGATGCGTCATGCAAAGCATTATATGGTAGTTAGAGCACATCTTGGAAGGTATGATAAGGCAGAAGGCTAAAGGCCAAGTGACTTTGATAACCAACCAAAAGCACAATAATTTCCTTTATGTGCACTGTAAGGTCTTATTGCTCCTATGAAATGGAAATTATACACCGAAATCAATGAAAACAGACCTGTGCCTTGACTGGGTATTCTCGACAGAACCGGAAACTGATTGTGTCCAGAGTTAG
This sequence comes from Aleadryas rufinucha, assembly GCA_013397815.1. Classification (NCBI taxonomy): domain Eukaryota; kingdom Metazoa; phylum Chordata; class Aves; order Passeriformes; genus Aleadryas; species Aleadryas rufinucha. The sequence goes on from VZTH01002660.1 coordinate 880,943, forward strand.
AAAGCTGTTTTATAAGTAAATGAACTATATCTGACGGTGTAACATAAGGCTGAATCTTCAGTAAAGACTTCTGATGACAGCAGAGAACATAAGTGAAGCTCAAATGACTTTGTATACAGAGTAATAAATGTCACCAGAACCTGATGAAAATACTGGGGTTTAATATGTACAGTTGGGTTTCATACCTGTGTACTACAAGAGCTAGACAGGGTAAATGGACCTTTTCCATGAAACAATTCGGGCTGTTGCACATTTTAGTATCTTTGTTATTCTTCCACCAATTTGGCTGTTCTGATAAAAAAAGTCCGTTTGTTGCACTACCAGGTTGCATGAGTAACAGAGCAGAATGTGACCCTATACCTAAAATTACTCTTGGAGTTTAACTATCTGTAGAATTTACTCTGCAGTAATTAGCATATTACTAATTACCTTGGAGTAACAGTTTAGGGAGAGCAGTTAGGATGTACTGTGCCTGCAGGACTCAGATTTCTACTGCAAATGAAGTGGACACATGAACTTCTAGAAACCAGACATGTCCATAAAATGCTAAATTGCAAATAACATCCACTGAATAAAAAGGCCAGAAGTTTATAATTCTCTAAATTTTGTTCTCTGATAATCATTACACTGTATGCTATTTTTAATAGCCTAATTTAGGCACTCTATTTAATAAGCTACATAAAATAGATTTATGTCCTTCCACTAGAAAGAAATCAATTCTTCAGGCCATACTTGTCATTTGTATCATAAAGGATATTTTTGTTCCAAGAAATTAGTTATCCTGATTCCTATATTAATGGCAAGTTGCAATACCAGAAGTGACACAAGAATTAAGATTCTTTTTAAAATATGTGAATTATACTGAAGACATTTAGTATATTTCGTGTCACTCCACATTGTGGCTCCATGACAGTTACATCTTTCCCTTCCCTCCCCACTCCCCCCTCTATGCAAAGGCCCACCTCCTCACTGGTGACTATGGAAGGTCAAGTAGCAAGTCTCATTAAGTAAACATCTCTCATATTTTTGAAACAAAAGGAGGAGCCGCCTCCCTACCCACCCTCCATACCTAGAAAAAAAGCATTTCAAAACAAATCCCAAACCTCTTTTTACTTGCTTAACCAGGTATTTGTAAAATTGTGTCACAAAAATGCACAGTGAAAATGACTGATCAGTATTAACAATTCACATATAGAGCTGAGGTCATGACTTGTCATGTTTGGCATTGTTTTTCCTCATGGTGATCCTGGCTGGCTACTTTCAGCAGTGGCTCAGTTTTTGAAGAAAAAAATGATGAACTCTGCAGCAGAGTTTAGCCTCTGACCAGGGGCATCACACATCTGTGGCATTTTTTTAAATGAAGTTGGCAACTGCATGGACATTGAAAATGCAGATTACACTTACAGTGTCTAGACTTTCATATATGTGCTCAGTTACAATTAAGTGAAGCAAAAAGTGTACATATTATCCCTACTGCTATTCTGTTGCTACAGAGCCGCAAATGTGAAAAGCAATACCTTGAAATAAAGATTTCTTTGTTGCCCCATGTCTACATAGCAGCACAGTTTAAGTAAAACTGTGGTTGAGATGCTTGCTTTATTTTTCCCCAAAGATGTAAACATCAGTCCCAGTGTCGTAAACTTTGCTGTATAGGATGAGAAAGACGATGTGAGGCAGGCTGACTATCAGACACTAGTGACAGAAGCTTGCAGGCAGTTACCAGGTTTCTGCAGTTTCTCAGCTTCACTCGTGGGTGGGTCTGCAGCGGCTCGGAAGTTGAACGTTGGGCCTGCGCCGCCATGTGCAGGGCTCAGAGCGGGGTTCTGACGTCTGTTGCTTTCAACAATACTTGAAGTGTTGGATGCCAGGCTCTCACGAGTACTGGAATGGAAAAGAAATATATATACACACTCATATATGACATGCCTATATATCTATCGACCAGACAGGAAAGGAGAATAGAGTGTTTTATAATAGGTTTCCTGTGTTTGTATGTAATGTCACATCAATGAATCATCACTTCTTGACAGTACACATATGTTCCTCCTAAACGCGTCCCATAGGTGCTCAGCAGTCATCATACCATAACACAGGCATAGCACTAAGCACAGCTGAAACTGTCACACAAACTGTAAGCTGAACCAGTATCAAACATCTGGATTTTCACCCAAGGAAATAGCTTCCATCTTGCACTTGGAATGTGCTAGTTTTCTTTCCTGACTGGTGCAGTTTTGCACAAAGTAGCTTTATCAAATCAGCTCTGTGAACTAGGCAGAGCTAGGACAGCAATCATGTAACACAGCATCCTCTGTTCTCCTCTTCTACCTATGTTTTTGTACACAAAATATTAAATAAAAGTTTTACCTTACATTAAACCCACAATGCTTCTCAACACAACACTTCAGTTTTGCTTTGCAAATGAGGTGATTGAACTTACCAAGACAATGAGAAATCTTAACTGCGTGATCCGTGATCTTGCCCTGAACAACAACTAGTGCTGCTATTTCATTCAGAAAATGGGTAATGTTCCTTTAGTTCTAATATATCGTTTAACCACAAGAGTGACAGGACACTTAACACTTTTAAAGATTAAGCCTTTTAACGATACATCTAATTATGAATGCAGAGAAGCCTGTATTTTAGTCTACAGCTTTTAAAAAGCTCGGTCATGACATGCTAAGGCTACTTTTACCAGTAATACTATTTCTGTTGTCTTTACACTATTAAATAATTTTTGATCTCCAAATAACATGTGGCTGTTCAGAAACAGATTTGCTTTCAAACAGCCATGTGGCCCCCTGGTTATGTATCCTTCACCTGCACCCCTACTTCTGTGTAAAATGACAACACCACTTGCTATGGACATGTTTACAGAATACATTTAGAGGACTGAATGCAGTTGTTAAATAAGCACTAGAAACAAGGATACTAATGACAAAAGTTTCATAGCCAGTTTAAAGTCAACCTCAATTTACCTGCTACTGAAAGGGGCAGCTCTTGCCTGCCTTGTGTGGACCTGACCCTGCCACATGTTTCTGCTGCTTCCCTGACTAAGCCTTGCAGGCAGCCAGACAGATCAGGGACCGCTCTCAGTTAAATACTAACCCTAAGAAAAAAAAAATATTAGTGCTAGCATCAGGGGAAGAGTAGGAATGCACAGCTTTACAGGTGGCAGGGGAGAAATGTGTCAGTGCAAGGCATAGGGGAAGGAAAAAACACTATTCCTAGTTGTAGGGCAGATTTAAATAAACTAACTGAGTCTGGAAAATCAATGAGGCTTTTAGGAAAACTCTCATAGATCTCTTGAACTGGTCAAAATGGTACTGATATTCTTCTGCCAATGACTGTCTTATTGTCCATAGTTCCAAAGAGCTATGATGGGTGACACACATAGTAAATTATTTCTGTCAACTGCAATGATGCATGGTGCACTTCTCTTGCTCATTTTTTGATTCCTCTACCTCTGCTTTTTAATGAAAATAGATGCAAATCTTAGTTTTCAGAGATGATTTAGTATTGTACCACTTTTTATGGGACCACCAATTCCAGATCTTCAAATATGCTCAACTCTGATATTACAAACTGACCATTACAACATGTATACATAAAAACTGCATTGAAAATTTTGCATGCAGAGTAATGCCAAAATTAGCTTTCTTTAGGTGACAAGGGAGCAACAGTATTATATAAGCTCTAAAAATAAAGGAATAAAATTAACCTTGACAGCTAACATTTACTATATATAACTTGCACAAAAGCAATGCCCAAAATACTGTGAGGCTTTTTCTTCCAATGGTGATTAATACGTTCACACATGTTGCACACAAATACTCTGGAAGTCAAATGACCATTGCAAATCTCTTTAAATACACCCATTTCTTTCTAAATTTTTTTACTGTCCTTTTTTCAATTTATCAGACTTTAGAAATATATTTCATCTTTTATAATGTTAAATTGGCAATTCTGATTCCCCAAAGACTTCAGTTGCACACTTCAGTTTGAATGAAAAGATACCACCCGACCTCAGGAAGCAGAGTTACATCATCAGTGGAGGCTAGAAGAATATACCTGTGGAACATCACTATGCACGACCTGTTCTTCTATTCTTCCCTAGCCATCTGCTAAAGGACACTGTCAGACCTAGGTTAATCTTACCACATGGATATTGGATGGCTATTTTGTATTTCCTGGAAAAGGGCTGTGGAGTACATTTTTTATTATAAGGTAGGATAATAATAACAGCATGGTACTTTAAGCCAAAGGGCTGAATTCACCCTCAGCTCAATTTATTTTTAGAGACTTATACCAAGGAGTGACCAAAATTCAACAAAATCATCAAATTTAGTAATTGTGATGCAAAGTTCATGAAAAAGCTTTGAAATATCCAGACTATATGCTGGTCTCACAAACAAAATACCCTACAGAATGTTTTGGTTTGGGTTTTTTTTAAGCTTACTTTATGTGGCCTTGTCAAAAAACAGTATTTGTTAATAAGTAAACAGTAAAATTTTTAAAAAAGGATGTGTGGAACACAAACATTGTTGAAAGCTGCTCATCTGTTTCCCTTTTGATTTAAACAAAGCAGCATAGCAGCACTAAATCCAGTATGCTCACCATATCCTGTTTTCTTGCTAGCTAAGTTTAACATAAACAGAAATTTCAGCTTTTGTGTAAATAATTAGGGAAGAAAATGCCTACCACTGCATTAATCAGAAACACAAGTTTGATATTCAGCTAGCATACAAAACAGTAGTCCAAGAACTGATTTTTAATGCAGTCGATATCCTATCCCGGAGGTGACTCTCATACTCTGAGGAGTAAGACAGGCTGAGCAAGAAGCAAACACCACAACATACTCCCCCCCAAAAATTGACTGCAAGTATAGCACTTCAACTTCAGGAAGAGATCACATTTAAAAAAGAAAAGTGCCAATGGTTTCATACAACAGTTCTACGTGAGAAAGATGTCAGGCATCTGCAGAACAATCAATAACACAAATTCAAAACCTTCTCAAGCTTCTTTTTTAGGGTGGACTCAGTGTTAGTGGTACGATTTGCTCAAAATTATTTTTCAAAATTTTTACTCAGAAAAACTACACATTTGCTAGAAGCCTGCTCTAGTTTGATACATCACTGCAAGCTGAACCAGGCTCACTAATTTCTGTCTTGTCATTAACATCAAGTGGGAGTAACCACCAAATCCAAAGGAATTTGTTCCAGACTGACAGGACTTCAACTGAAAATGAAATTTAGTCCTGTGTAGAAACAGGAAATCCTTCACATGCCTCTCTGAGAGCCTTTGCTATAGATGTAAAAAATACATATACTTCTGAGGAATAAGAACACCATTTACAGGGGAAAATAAAAAAAGCCACAAAAAAACCCAAACAAAAAACCCCCCTTTTTTTTCCACGTAATACAAAATCAGTCTTGGAGGTTTTATTTTTAAACACAGGCAATAAATAATTTAAGCTTAAGTAAGACACTCTAAGAGAACTACTACTGTAAATTATTTTTGTGTTTTTAGAGTCGCTGTTCTGAACTCTGATGAGTTGCTATGCAGGCCAAACAAAACTAGTCAAGCTCCATTCCATCAAGGACCTAGGACTGCCAAAGGTCAGAGAGACACGGGAGAAGGCTCGAGTAAAGGATTCTTAACCTGGAAATGAACTTGTGAAATCTCCAGGGCAGGGAAAGTACCAACTCTCTCCTCCCTACACTTGCAAGACTTCTAGCACACGGAGACTTCCACGATGCCTGAAATCCCTGCAATAGTAATTATTAACCAGCACCGCCACATGCAAACATCTGAACTTTTCCCAAGTATCTTGGACAAGGCACCTCTCTCTTAGAAGTGTTAAGTCACATCTGAAGTTCAAATATACTGAGCACTTTTAACTTGTAGGGGGAACAGCTATTCCAGTCTCACCAGTTTGGAATGGTGACTAGATACACTTCCAAAATTTTTGAAGAAAACAAACAAGGAAGCCCAAACACAAAACAGTATCATTTGTTTTTCTTTTTGTCTGAGCCAAAGATTATGCCACCTAGTCATGCCTGGTCTTTCCATTAGTCTTGTTGATGGTATCTTAGAGGGAAAGGGAAGGGAAGAGCTTGCAGGAGCTCATCCCTTTTATTCTAAAAGCAAACACAAGTTTAATACAGAAAAAAAAGGATACAGGGAGGTTTTCAGCAAACAGAAAATGAACTAATACAGAGTCAATGCTGCAAATGGTCATTGGTTTCTTACTGTATGGTGGGAAACCCACACATCTGAATAGAGAACTCCAGAGCTGTAGAAAACACTGTCTGAAAATGTGTGAAATTTTTTAATACAGCCCTACATTCTGTCACCAATATCACACACCCATAAAACCATAAATGGAACTTCCTAGTCTGTAAAGCTGCAGTAATGTGACAGTCCTACCGTGGAGAGTTGAACCCGCTGTCCACAGTAATGCTGCTGCTGTCCATGCTGTCCAGGCGGGCTGAGTGGGTGGCTCTCTGGTTGTTGCTATTTTCTGTTTCCTTTGGGGTGAGAAGAGTAAGATTCTTCTCAAACTTTCGCTGCAGATCCCTTTCCTTTTCTCTCTCTAGGAGCCACTGCATCGTACCAACATCATCCCTGTTCTTTTCTTCCTCAGCATTTTTGTTGGTTCCTTCCTCTGAGTCATCATCATCGGATACGTTGTAGTAGTCAAAGGAGGTCTCCTGGTTCCCGGTTGTCTCCTGCTGTCTCTGAGAAACGGGCATGACTTGTGTGACTGAGTTTACCATCGCTTGTTCAAGTTTCTCACATCTGACTGGCAATGTGTCAGAGGGGGTCTTTTGATGGGGCTTTAGCAGAGGTGTGTTAGACTTATGATAACTATTCACAGAAAGAGTGTTGTGCAGAGGCTTAAAGAGTGTATCCTTGCTAAATATTTCTTTCCTTTTATCAAGGCTGCTTGATTCAGCACTATGGTGTTGAACCAGCCGCCCGTTTGCAATCACCTCTGGAGTTTGGCCAGCAATCACTGAACCACTGCTTGGGCCCTTTGGGGACTCCTCCTTGTGCACCCCAGGCTCCCTAGCAATATGTTGAGACTGTCTTTCTGTGGGAGTCATTTTTTTTAGCCCATCTGTCCCTGTTAACGTATCATGATCCTCTTTATTCTTTCCCAGTGGTGATGGAGCAGTAAGCACAGTCTCACTGGATGTGTTGCACTGAAAATAGTCATCGACTGCAGATTTTGCTGTGCAGGAGTTGAGCTCACTATATGACGGCAAATTCTCTGTAGGCTTGCCTTGTTCCAATAGGCTACAAGAACTGGGGGTTTCTACACTGCCACCAGCTATTTCAGGGATGCAAGTCTCTTTGTAGCTTGCGGATGAAATCAGAGCCCTTTGATGACTGAGAGACTGAGATGGCCTTAAGGTACTATCATCAATGTAGGTTTGGCTAGTTGTTTGGTCATCTGGGCTACAGCCTTCACCTATCTCTTCAGGTGTGCCTAAAGTAGCTGAGCCCAGAGGTCCCTTGGAGTTATCCATGGATCTAGACCTTTCTTTAGCCTTACTGGACCGCTCATTCCTTGATCTTCTATCCTGTGTATGGCTGTGGCTCCGATGGACCTTGGAGTGGGAGCTTCCCCGGGAAGGTTCAGGGAAAGGCATTTCAGTTCGTCTTTTGGCCAGTTCACCGGATACATCCCACTCTGGTGTCATGGGAAAGTGAGATTCAATCATGTTAGGATTGCTGTGCATTATATAATTATCTCCCTTGTGTTCTATTATAAAACAGCCTTCCCGTGGGGATCGAGTCAAGGGATCATAGAACTCACACTCCCTTTCAGCAGGTATATCCAAATGAGAGCCATCTGATGGGTCTCCTTTGGACACCCGGGTCTTGCTGTGAGACCTCGATTTCCCATGAGACTTTCTGTGATTCCTGCTCTTTTTACTTCGCCCACTGTGGTGAGCTGAAGATCCTGCTTTGCTTCGTTGAGCTTTTTCTTCTTCAAGTTTCTTCATTAGTGCAGTGTGTCTCATGACATTTTCCACAGTCAAGTCTGGGTTAATGCGCCTAATAATCTCCATTTCTACCTCTCTAGGTATAGTGGTAGGGGTGTCCTCATCCCTTAGCGGCCACTCCTCTGGAGGAAACTGGGCAGAGAAATTTGCCAACTGTTTGGTCTTATCCTTCTTAAAACTTAATCGGAATAATTTGAGTCCAAATTTCTTAGACTGCTTTTCTACATCCTTAGGCTTTGTGAGCGTCTCTGCTTTATATGAAAAATTGACAGTACTTTTACTTTTCTCAGTAGGTGGGACCTGACATAATGAAGGAGGACAGTATGAGTCTTTACAGTCTTTTGCTGATTTCCTCTGTAGGGTAGATGCATGCATGCTGTGCATGTCTTCTCTGCAACAATGGCAGGAGTCGCAGTGGTTTTTGGGTAGTGTTCGGTCCCTGACACATCCCGAGGTGGAGGGAGTTATAGTTCCTTGTTGTGGAGAGGTACATTGAGACCTGTCAGGTATCCTCTCATCCAAATGGTACCATTTACTGTTAGTTCTTATGAGAGATGGTGTTATAAAGTAAGTCTGCGGGGTTACAATGAAATAACCATCCGGAGTTGGGTATATTTTCCTCTCCCGTACAAGCATATTCAAAGTATGTCGAAGGATTTCTGGACTGGGTGTTGGAACTCCTAGAAACGACAGTAAACACATATCAGGAACTGCACAACACTGTGTAGGACTCTCTGGTTTCACCCTCCCCAACAAACAGCTAGTTTTTCCAATGTGCAAGCTGGAACATGCTGAACAAACAACTCCAGTAAAGTGTTTTGTTAGGAATTCTCTTCTCTGTTTATTTCTCCACTTACCTCCTACACTTCAGACATATCAATTATTAATTAAATAGAAAGGAGGCCATTAATAAAGTGCTAAAAAAAACCCCAAGAGAACTTCTAGTTACTTCCAACGTGCAGGTGACCTTAAGCTACAGGATGGAATCACTGAAAATAAGAGTGTCAGGGGAAATATTCTACTTTTATTCCTCTTCCAACTAAGTATTTATATCCAAATTCACCAGAACTATTCTTATAATGCCTTGTCACATATGAAACAGTAGTTATTTGTTACTCTGGATGCCTAAGCTACTTTTTCCACAGGATGCTACACAGAAAAAAAAGCAGTTCCTCAAACTGTCCCTTTATCACAATCCTGATTTAACTGATTTGCTCTCCCATTAAAATACGTTTCAACTACATCAGCTGCTCCAAAACAGAGATATCCTGAATGATACAGTCTGTCTTACCCAGAAAGACCTTTCCATTATGCCAGAAGTTACAGATTGAAGTCCCAAAAATTTCCTTCTCAGAGTCGCTTGTTTTTCATGTGAGATGCGAGGCACTCCATCTAAGTGCAGGTATTGCATACTGAGAGAGGGACAAGTATGACTACTCTGCATCAATGGCATACGGTAGACTTGGCATTGTGTGCCAGATCCTCCCCACTACCAGTGCACCTGCTGGATTCAGTGGTGCTGGACCAAGCCCTCAATACTTTATTAGATAAAACACTAAGTTGCATGTTTTGTCTAGGAGTAAGTGCCATCTAGAGCTAAGGAAACAAGAACTTTAGTTCACAAACTAGTTTAAAAAATTCTGTTTATGCTGAATAAAAAAATTAAAATGCTTCCAAGTTATCAGTGGAAAAAGCTATCTTTAATCAATACATTTTGTTTAAATAAAATGTGGTTTAACCCTGAGTACTAGCCTGGTTTAAGTTCTTAGAACTAGAGGCATTTTTTCCCAAGGTTTGGATGGTCTATTTTAAACTGAAAAGGTTAATATTATTTATTCTGGGTCTTAGTTTTCTCTTAAACAAAAGTAATTTAGGGGAAAAAAAAGAATCAGACAGCAACTTAGGTTGTAAGAGAACTCATGAAGTCATCTGGTCAGCACTGCATCTCAAATCCTGGCCAATTTAGATCAGGTTGGTCAGGACCTTGACAAGTCAAACTCGGTCTTGAATAACAGAATTTCAATGCATGCAGAAATGTTTCAGTGAAGCATATGCTTTTTATAAAAACTCTTCATGGAGAAATCTCAGCTGGGGTACCTGCCACAAACACAATATCTCCAGTAGCACAGTGTCTGGTCACCAACTCTTCTCCAACACGTCAAAGGTTGGAGCCTGCAAGCTCACTGATCTCTTTGTGGCAGCAACACCCATTAAAAGCAACAAGAAAAACTGTACTAATTCCTCAACTCATCCTCTTTCTTGCAACTGGGTTGCGGGCAACATAGTAAATATTCTTATGTCTGACTTGGAGTATTGTTTGAACTTAGTGACATGACCATACTACTCACATCCATAACTAAAACCTTAAAATGGAAAACAGAGAAGGGTTAGGAACAACATGGACATGAGTGAAAGCAGTTACAACACAGAAGGCACCAGCACGAAGTACACAGGGATGTGTGCTAGTTTTGACTGGGGTAGAGTTAATATATTTCATGCACAGTCCATAGTGCTGAAATACTGCAGCCACTTTGGACACAGGAAGTGAGGCTAAGATAGGATATAATTTGAGAGCATAAATGAGAATGAAAATTGGAAAAAAATATGGAGAATCAGGAGCTTGCATTTTCTCCCCTTTTCACGAAGGTGTCCACAATTTCTGTAATAAGCTCAGAGAGAGTAACAAAGACCCCCAGAACCTCTGGATGAGCTAACATGCCAGAAACAGCAACAAGTAGGGAAAAGCTGAAATCCAGAGAGCTGGGGAAAAAAAGGACTACTCCTCCCTAGCCCAGAATTCTGAGTCTCTCTGGACTGAAATAAACAATATGGTGAGCTTCCTCTGGATTGTGAGGCAGAGCAGGCTGTCCTCTGTATGAACTTTAGATAGCACACAGGAACATGAAGAGTGATTTCAATCCCTGTAACAACCAGCGGTCACCTAACTCTTCATTCCTGCAGTAGAGCTGCTATGTTTGCTCGGGCAACGCCACCCCTTTGGCACTATGATTTGCATCACAATAAGATGCAGATGACAGCAAAACTCAAGCTCATTTGTTCCTCCATCCTGTGCTGAATATGCACTGCAGGGTCCAACCGTGGTCCAGCTCAGGTGCACCTGCTCTGCAGCAGCCAACCTCTCTTCCTTCCTCTACATGAATAACCTGCCTGATCCATTGCACTTTTCAGAAGCTTACAAGTAAATACTTCAACACGTACTTACCTATGTGAGAACTTGGTTCTTCATCCTTATTTTACTTAAAAGACTTTTCTTAACATACTGTTTCAAAAACATCATAACAAAAATAAAAGGGATGAAAGTATTTCTCCTGGGAACTTAGAGAAAAGCTAGAGAAAGAGATTGAAATGGATGTACTGATGTTTTACACCAATTTAGGCAAAAATGCACTGCAAATACATGGTAAAAATAATAATATGTATTTTTCACCCAGTAAACCATAAGGGCTACAATGTGTTGGGTGAGTCTCTAAACACTGGATGCACAGTAGTGCATTAATTACATTAATTGAGTAACTCCTGTGAGTGGAGAATGTGCAGATAAACACCAAGGAAAAAAAATTAGCATGCCTGGCAGTCAATGATGCTATAAAGTTAATGGCGTCAGCCTTCTCTCTGGAATTGAAGACTATCACTTTTATCACTCCCAGCATACAGTCCATGCTGTGGTTCACTAAGCCAGCAGTGATGACAGCAGATGCAGATCTTGAAAGATCAGCACTGTCAGCAAGGGTAGCTGTGGGTTTTATTCCAAGCTCTTTTAGGTACTTACAAAAGCAGAAACAGACCCAAACTCAACTCAGGCTTTCCTGTCTGGCAGACAGGAGCAATGACATTAAAAAAGGAACAGTAGGATACAGAGTGAATACAGATTTCTTGGCTTTCTCAAGACTTTCTTCTTTAATGCAATCTGCCCACATAATGTCTATAAACAACCTATCCCCTTGCATTCAGAAGTCTCCTTATGGTCTCCCTTCCTCCATTAAATAGGAACAAAGGAAAAAAAAACCCAGTAGCTTAGAGACTCTAGCACATAAAATATTGCATGACAGCAGTGGTGTTATTTAAGATTATGTAGTGGTTTAATAATTCAAAAGCAGAAACTGTCTGGACACTGAATCATCAGACATGTACATTTTCTGTATCTCAAGAGAGTCTACTATGCCATCCACTGAGCTTCCAGACAGAAGATTATGTCTTGTTTGCTGCTCACAAAGAACACTGACCTAGAGTGAACTCAGTTAATGTAAGACACTTCTTTTAAGTGCTACACATATATTTCATGTATTTGAAGAGTGAAGTTATAAAGGTGATTGTCAGAGGAATTTGCCAGCTTTCAGAAAACTGCTTGCTTCAAAAGAAACCTAGGCCAATACATAAGTATTTCCTACACTGAAATTTTGAAAGTCTTAAAATTATTTAAACGTGTATGTGGACAAAATTGGGGAGGGAAAAAAAAAAAGACAAATATCCTTATTAAAGGCAGCACAGACTAAGGCTTGATGTTTTCTTCATCCAGGTTCATACAGATAAGAGGGTCTGGTTGCCAAACACAGAACAGGGGTTACATTCTTAGCTCCTTATACTGGATTTCAAAGATTTACATTTAATGTATGGGATTTAAACCATGGTCAATAAATTACAAAGTAAGGCTGTACAAACATCTCATTGTTTAATTCTAAGTTAGAATAATGGAAGCATGTGCAGGAGCAGCCCTCTTGCTTTTTTAAAAACCCGACAAATAATAAAAACCACAAAAAAGATGTGCATTATCATTACAAACTTTTTGAATAAAATAAATTCATGAAAAATACATCTGAAGTAGTACTTAAATGGTGTTAAATCTGCTAAAATGATTTTCTCCTGAGCTGATGCTAAGGCTTAACAAGGGATAAAAGAAATACTCTGATTGGCTCATGAAATACTAGTTAAAGATGTGGAGTGGTTGCTATGTGATGTTATAAATAATTAGCATACCTTATTTCAGATAGAGCCATGGCCCAGATTTATGCCTGCACAATGGCTCAGCAAACTAGAGGGCCAGACGACAACTGTAAGACCCTGCACTGAGGAAAAATGCTTATTATTCTTAGGCACTTTTGAGAATAGCATCTGGGGTCTTAGGAAATTTATCTACACCATGAAATGCAGTGAAGCATCTGTTCATTAAAGCACAAACAACACACGCAGACAAGTGCTGCTACAGGAAGAGATACAGAGACATTATGTGATAATAACAGACACATCTACAGTGGTAATGCTCTTCTCTCCCTCAGAGCATCAGCACCTAGTTAGGAAAAAGAAACTATCAGAATATGAGAGGACATCAGATATTTTTCAATAGCCACAAAGAATACAAGGGCTTGAAAAGCTACAGCTGATTTATTAGAAGGGTTTGGGCAGAAAAGTGAAAAGTGTCAGCACAAGAATTTCGGTTTATTGGAAAGGAGAAAAATTTTGGATAATCCTCATACACCGAGAGAACACGTATGCTTGCTATGTTAAACATGTCATGGCTGGGAGAGAAAAGCATTTCTCTAGAGAAGGGGAAAAATTGGTCAACAAAGGGTGGATTTTTTTTCCTTCAAATAACTTTCTCTACATTTTGGGAAGTGAGGCTCTCTTTTTTTTAAAGCTCAGACTTGAGAAATTCACATGTTAATGGCTAGTGGAAAAAAAAAAAGGCAGCAAGAGACTACGTGCTAACTTGCCTCAGGCTTCGTCTGAGCAATGTCTACAAAATAATCCAGCCAGTTGAATTATTTTTCATGTTTGGTTCTGTCTAACAAGAATAGCACAACACACCAAGTGAACTGATAATCACGCTCCCAGGAAACTCAAGGGATGTCACCAATAAATTATCATTTCCACCATGCAACAATGTTTATATAAAAATATTGATAGAATAAATGAAAAAATACTTGGAATCTATGAAATTCTTCTAGTACATAGCACACATAGAAAAGATAACTTGGAAAAAAAATCATCAAAATTAATTAAAATAATTACAACTGTGAACTTTGCCTTCTTTGCATTAAAAGAATTACAGCTGTGAACTTTGCCTTCTTTGCATTCTAACCCTTACAATTTTTACAACTATTTTCAAAATTAGCCTGATAGACAAAACTACAAATAGGGAGAAAAAGCCAGTATTCACAAAATACGCTTGCAGTAATTTTTTCAAAACGCAATTATTAAATGTCAGACAGAATTGTTTATTCCAAACACAGCTCTCAATTGAGAATTATATTTTAAATTCTCAGAACTTAGTACCAGTTATAGCAAAAGACATGTGAATTTCAAGGCTTTAAGTAACTCTTGCTCTGAAATGTAAGCAAAAAACTTCCAGACATCAAAACATGGTTATGGTTAGGCTGCCTAGATGAGACAGATGCATCAGTAGTTTTCCTACTGAAGCATTTTAAATTAGTTACTTTTTACAGCTATAAAATAGGTACAATGGAGAAGTTTCTCAACTACTTTAGAGAACTGTAAACTCAGACGCAGAATAGGTAGATATCTTGCCCAGGATCATACAAAGCACAAATGAAAAAGTTCTGCTCTCTTGAGCAGGAAACCTGTCCCCAGTGCTTTAGTGCCTCAATGTAAAATGTCGCTACAAGAAGTATTTTGCATTATTCACCCACTCCAGATACAGATGGCCAGTACAGAAGCAGCGTATGCAAGAGTACATTCTTGTTACAGGATTCCCTTTCTGTGATGTTACAGTATCTTTAATCCAAGAGATTTTCCACTTACCATTTGATAAATATTATCAAATGCTAACAAGAATATCTTCTGAACAGTACACCAGCATTTGTGAACACAGCAAGTGTATCTATGGCTCTCCAAAGCTTTCAGTTTAGTCATGGAGAGAGCTGTCCTTTTTTTGTTGTTTTTCAAGCAAGGGTAGTACGGAAGCAAAAGCCAGAACTGTGTCCAAGAAGGATCTGAGAACTCCTGGAAAGTAGGCTGACACAGTCCTTTCACTTTAAATATAACTTCCCCCTGAAGCAGGCACATCATTGTCACTGGACTCTACTACTTGCATTTGGCCACACATTGAGAGCCTGTCCTAGGTGAAGGAAGATATGCAGTTGTGTGGGAAACCTGGTCTTTAAGAGGGAGGTCTCTACAGAGACCTTCATGAGGTTACCTCTTCGGAGATTGGACAATGACATTTGAACTGGTTGAATGTTGTCAAGAGAACTCTTATGAGAACTCTTGTGGCTTGCAAGCCACAAGGCGAAATGAGTTTGCTCTGGCTATGACACATCATGCTTTGTTCTCACACATGCTATTAAAGAAGCCCCGTACTCCTTTGGCTACGATGATAAAAAAGGTTATTTTGTGAGGAAAAATTACAAAAAAGCTTATTCTGATACTGTCTGAAAAAAGACAATAGCCAATATTTTGTTGTTTAGTACCCCAAGTAATTTTTATTACTTACATAAAGTCAGGAATTTGCCCTGCAAAATGCATTTCACATGAATGGTCTTATCAAAGAGAGCTCAATTCTCCGTATGTTTAAGAATAAAGATTAGAACCCTAATGTCTCCTTTTACTTTTGGTTAGAATGTCAGGATTAGTCAATATTCCCATCCAGAAGGTACTGAGGATTCTTTAACTGCCCTTTTGCAGACATGTGCTCATCTGACCGATGATTTATTAATGACTGGTTACCTGGGAAGCAGGTGGTTAGGTGCTCCATTAGTGCTTCTTGTGTGACTTGTTTTCGGGCAGAGTTCATTGCTGAGATGGCCAAGCAAAGGATTTCCCCAAGTGGAATAAACTGTGACTGAGTGATGGGAGACATGCTGATGGGTGATACATCACCTGTAAAAAGACAAGAGATGTGCAATGAAGCGTTTTGTTTAAAAATCTGCTCAAAGAACAAGGACATACAGATACAGCTGGTGAAAATTCACAGAGATCTCTAGTTTTTGAACTGAGCTAGGGATAAAACTCTTACAATGGAGAAGCATCCAACAGCTTATTTCAAAACTTAAGACACAGAGAACTTTGGAAAATGGGAGATATACACTATGCAGACATAGCTTCCCAAAGGGTACAATAGACAGACTTAGAAAAATGCCAATAAATTAGCACTCATGGTTGCAAAACCTCCTGCTTAACTTCGTACTAGGTAACTGCACAAACAAAATAGTCGTGTATATTTCTCTGGACATAAAAGGGGAGATTTCACTCCCCTCTCAAAGTAGAGATCACCTACCATTTCCATTTGATATAGTATTTTTTATTAATAGTAATAAAGATCAGAAAAAATGTTGCTAAGTTAAAGAATAACATTTTCACTCAGCTGATAAAGCACAGAACACTCCTTAGAGACCCAAAAGCATCAAAACACCTTAAGACTGATACCCCGACTAAACCTCTCCTGGTTCTACATGTCAAATATCTTTGTACAAACTACGCATTTTTTAGAAGAGAAGTTTTAATGGTTTCAGGATGGCCTGAAAATTAAGTTGTCTTGGTTTTAAAAGACAGGTGTCTGTAAGGAAGGCGGGAACCTCCCTTGGAATGGAAAATGCAACCCCCTTCCCTTCAGATTATTATAATTTTGAAATTAAGGGGCTTTCAGGCAAATGTATGAGGAATAGGAATAACAGTTCTTTACTTATATATATATATATATAACAAGGCAAACAAACAACAGTAACTATGGCAGTGATACCAAACAGAACCAGTAACCCAGTGCCAGCCTCTCTCGGCTCTCAGGCCCTTTCCCCTTCGGTGCAGTGACGCTCACAGCCGGCAGGGGGCGCTGGCGGCTCCCGGTGAGCAGGGCGGGTGCGATGGTTCCCCCGCGCCTGCAGGGGGCGCTCCGGAGCGAGCTCGGGCACCACGCGGGAATGGCGGATGGAAAAGCTTCCCTCACAAACCCCCTGGGGCAGCTGATCCCGGTGCCCAGCCGGACCCTCGGGAACAGCAGGCTGGAACAGCAGGCTGGAACAGCAGGGACCAACACAGGATCCCGGGCAGTAGATGAGATGTATCAAACGCCGGAGTAGAAGTGGGAGTCCCGGGACGTCTGGGCAGGCAGGGGGTGTGCTGGTACAATGTAGCAAAATCCCACAGCAGCAGCAGCAGACGAACGGCGGTGGGGGGAGGAGGCAGAGCAGCCCCGGCTCAGCTCCCCAGCAGGGCAGGGAAAACGGGCTTGGGATCCCGGGTGGGGAGGGGTCTCCCTGAGACACCCCGGCAGATGGTGGAAAGGTGTCTCCTTTTAGTGAGGTAGGGTGTAAAAATAGGGTCCCCTGTGCAAGAGCCGCTCCCAGAGAGAGCAAGCTCCACTCACGGTTGGAGGAAAAGCAGCAGAAGGTAGAAAGCCTGCGGTGATGGTGAATTCTCTCCACAGCGATGCAGCCTCCTTCCCCTCTGAACTCCAGATCACAAGTGAAGCTGGGGCCCCACCCAACCCCCTCTTCCTAGGTAAAAGGGGCTAGTTGGCCGGGGCTCCTCCCCAGCCACGTCCTTTGTCTCCCTCAAGTACCTTGGTAATGACTCCCTCTCAGCAATGTACATGTGTGGGGAAAAAATTCTTTCAAAAGAAAAAGAAAATAAAAAGAGAACTCTTAAAAACCCTAACATAAGTTTGTTGTAACTTTCCTCATGTTGTCTTACAAACTATTCATTAATCTATAGTTAAAAAAAAAATCTTTAAAAGATCTTAAAGTTATAGGAGAAATTACAATATGATAATACTAGCATGACTACACATATACAAGTGCATTTTAACATACTTTATCCAAGTACACAAATCTTTGATTCCGCTCGGTAACTCTTCTTGAAATGGTAACAGCTCCCCAATGATCTCAAAGAGAGGAAAGCAACAGTCTAAAAGATTTTCCTTGCCAGTGGAAAAGGAGTAATAAAAAGGTTGCTTGACTATGAATCCTATTCTGGCCACAGGTCAGTCAACAGCCAGGGATTAAGTTCTACCTAAACGGCTTTGAAATTTCAGGAAAATCACCCTATTTCTGCTGTCACAGAGCAACACCTTGCAATCAAACAATGAATCAAATTACCAGAAATTAATTCAAATCCAAATTTTCATTCTCAATTCAGAAGATCTAATATTTGCCCTATTAATTCTATATTCCTATTATGTCTACTAAACAAGAGCAGCAGCTTCTAAAATTGATTATCAAAATGCATTTACTCTGGCATTATACTCAGCACTGTGGGGGGAAAAAATCGGTGGGAGTAGTAAACTGCATAGCTGTCTCAGTGAGACTTATGAGCAGTATTTTTCAATCACAAGCTCTACAATCTGTTGTACAACAGTGATACACATTACCCAAGTGATACACGTTACCCAAAACACAAGAATGATTTAAAACTACACATTTGTGCTATGCTATCTCCTGACTGCTTTTGCTTAACCAGGCCTGACCAGATAAATGCTGCATTCCCTTCCTAGCACGACAGCATTCCTCTAGCTGCGACACAGTGAACCCCAAGATCCTCCTCATTCTTATCTCACCACAGAATTATGACCTTAAAATATAACATTCTCTGGACATTTTTTATTCAAATACACCTAAAAGTTCCTGCCACATGCATTACAGACAACGGCAAAGAAGAAGACACATAGGTTACAGGGAAACTTTAGAGATATGTTTTGATAGGACTTGGGAGCAAACACCGTTTGTTCCCTCATCATTTGAGTATGGATAAAAAACATCACAGTTACTATATTACTGTTTACTAATAATTATATCTGCTGTCACTTTAAACTTGTTCATAGACAAATCTTTGTAATCAGCCAGACACATAAGTTTACCAACTTTGATCACCAGTCACCATGCACTTTGTACAGGGGATCAGTTTCTTTAATGATTAGTTTCATGTCTAAGAAGCATCAAAATTACAGTAAGAATTATGCAGATTTAGCTAAGCAATTAAAAAAATTACTGTCTTTAACACAAAGGTTATGTGTCATGGGTATCCTTGTGAGAACTACTAAACTGAGTTCAGTGCAATGTCAGACAGATTGGCATATACTGGCCACAGTTGAAGTTTAATCTTCTCAGGTTCATTGGGCACTGAAACGGGCTCTCTGGTGTCCTGGTTTTGCCTGGGATACAGTAGCTTTAAGGGCATCCAGGTAAAGGGCAGCAACTCCTCAACTGTTTTAGCCCTATCATCAAAGGCCTGGCAATTTCTTAAACCTAAGCAGCCTGGCAGGAGTATCCCTGCGCCTGTTCCCAGCCATGCACTCTCACTGCCACCTACACAGGTGCCAGGACAGGAGAGTGGGAGGAAGACCTCTTTCTTACCCTTGCATGGGAATGATTCATTAACAACTAACCAGAATGATACTTAGGATGTAAAGAACGGGCCTTAATACCATAATCAGCTTCCTGAAGTGGGAAAGGGACTCAAGGAGTTTTATACCTGAAGCTTTGCTCTGAAGCCTTGTAGCTGCCCCCAGAGGGATGCTCGGACAAGAATTCAGAAACCAATTGCTCTGTTCATGCCCAGGAGCAGCCCATCCCTCTCCCCTGACTGCCAACAGCCTGCAGAGATCCTCTGAGATCACTTCCAGTCGGGACTTGTTAACTTGCTAAGTACAAGCTAACTTGTTAACTGGCTCAGTTCAAGCTACGAAATAATAAAATTTGTCTGATTTTATTAACTTCACACAATTCTTCCTTTTAAAGTAGGCCTTCAGCATGGAATTGCTTTCTAGGTTAGTTAGCAGAAAACATTCAGTCCGCACTGAATTTGACCTGCTGCCAGCAGGATTCTTGTCACCAGGAACAAGCCAGGAATTTCCACTGAAATACTAACGATACTTCACCTAACTCCTATATACGAAACATTCAGTATTGGTAATTATACCAGGGTAACACACATCCTGCTTGCAAATATTTGAGAGCTTGACAACCATTTAATTAACTATAAAGATGACTGTAATTGCCCATAAAATCATAATTTAAATGGCTTTAAATGAAATAGAAATGTTCAACAAATACTGGTTTACATGACGGCCTTTCTGGTTTGTAAAGGAATATCGTGAGTTAATTCTTTTCCACCGAGTGCTTTTCAGCCCTCTTCATTATGACAAGGAAACTGTTGTTTCACCTCTGTTGTGACAGAATGATCTCCATAGCTTGTTGTTCATAACTGTCTGCTGGAGATAGTTACTAACTCTTGTTTAAAAAGGCTAGCACACATTTTGAGCAGACCTAGTGATAGAAAGCCAAACTCCCCTCACTCATGGAAGTTCTAATTTGCCAGATTTTATCTTGACTGTCCTGTGGCTCTGGGAAATTGCACGTACTCTGTGGTTATATTTAAGTCAATGAACTTCTTTGATGCACGATAACAGCAAATATCTTGCATCTACAAGATAATATAATATATTAACATCAATTATGCACATAAATACTGTTAGGCTGTTGAACGGAAGGTTTACTACAACTTCTTAAGGAGAGATCTGCTTTAAAAAAAGGCCAATATGCTTTTCCTAATTTTTTTGAAGACCACATCACTTACACAAAACATCTAGCATATGGCTCGTGTTAGCTCTGACTGATGCTTGTCTCAAGCAGCTTTCTTTTGAAATCAAACTACTAGCCTCAACTTTCATATGTTTGTGTTCCCAATTAAACAAAAACTGGAGCTCAGAGAGCAGTTTTCACCAGCTGACTGCATGTGTTGTTTTAATATGAAATATATACGTACATATATAGCTTCAGCTCTGTTTCTGCAATGTCTTTCCAAACTTCACTCTAAATAATTAAAAAAAAAAATTTCTAGACTTCTTGTATTAAGTGACATTCAATTTTAAAGACTGTCTAAGCACATAAGAAACAGTGAATCGGAATTGTACTCATCTATGCCTTGGGGATTTGTGTCGCTAGCCTGCGGGGAAAAATTATTTTTATTACTTAGAACAAAAGATTATGTAGCACATAAAATAAACATTTAGCTCTTAGATAGTACTTTCCTTCAGTGGTTTTCAAACATTCTGAAAAACTAGGAACCATAGCTATCCTTAACATAGAGATGAGAAATTTATGGTCTAACATAGCTGGGAATGAAAATTCCCACATCCTGAACCCATACCAGCCAGAACTTTTCCTGTGCCAGTGTATCAGTGTGTCTGTTCTCCGAAGGTCTGGATATCACCATTTTGGAGAGAAAATGAGGCAGACTACATTCTGTACCATGTATCAGCAATTAAACTATCAACCACACATTGATGACAGAATTTTTATTAGTGATTCTACTGCTGGAAAGAAGTGACCTAGAAGTCAAACTCTGTGTCTCATGAACTTTGCATAAAGATTATGTGAAAAATCACCTCTTGACTTACAAATGGAACCAATTCAGTACAACCATTGTGAATGAATTAAAGAAATTACAGTGCAAAATCACACTATATTAGAATTTATACACCCTATTTCTCTGAAATAGGGAGGAGACCCTCTTATTCACACTCTGCATCCTGTAAAGTACAGGAAGTCAAAGCCCAGTTTCACTTCTTCAGACTCTCCAACACCTTTTTAATCTTTTGTTTCTTATGGCTCAAGACAACCTTTAAACATAATTTTTAGCCTGGTTTCCACAGACAATGAGGCTTGCACAATCACAACCTGTGTGTTTGCACCTGTCAAGGAGATTGAGCCTCACCAGACAAGAGTGATTCTAAGACAAGGGTTTGCTACATGTTACATCTGTACAGAGCTTCAGGCATAGCCACCTCCCACTAGACAGGACAGAATCCAGTCAAAAAACACTTGTCAAGGGACATCTGACTTCACTACTTTTGCTACTTACAGAACTATATTATTAATCAGAAAACATCGAACTAGAATACAGTAGCTTCATGGCATCTCATGATTATAGTGGTGGTTGCAACAGAAATCCCCTACAAAAATTTCCTTGCCAACAGCCTGTTCTGATCAACACTTGCCTATGATTTCACCCCAGGAAGAACTACAGAAAGGTCATTTTCAAACAAAACTACTTGTAATGGGCAAAAGACGGCCTAGAATATTATCATTTTTTCCCAAGAATACTGTAGGCAAAAAGTCTCTTCTAGAAAAAGTACACTTTCAGATTTACTTAATGAAGGGACAGATGCTGAAGAAGTTACATGTCCGGCCTGGGTTGCACAGTCACCTCTTTTTGCCTCAAACCCCATCTTGACTGAATTATGCTAATTAAGGAATACTTACATAGATGTAGCAAACCTATTCTGATGTGAATTCACAACAAGGACATATAATTGACATTTTAAGTTAGACGTTCCCATTTGATTGAACAATAGGAGGGAAAAGGAAGAATATGTCGGTTTCTTTGGTATTAACCACACTACTATGAAATACCTTGAATCTGCACTAGCATGCTAACACAAAAGATCACATTTCACTGGCAAAATCAGAAACAAAGAAAATTAGAAGAAATGTTGCTTGTGCTGTTTCCAGACATAGCCTAAATCCTCCTTTTAAGCTACATTTCCTGGAGTATTTTATGAAAAAAAGCTGTAGTTTGTGTTTACTGGACAGCTACACATATCAGAGGACTGATAACAACAATAAAAAAATACAATAAAGATTTTTCCATTTATTCCTGTTTAAGAGCAGCTTAAACAAAGGCTCAAAAAATGCAGTAACACATTCATTCACTAACCAGCAAGTTCCTTCAGCATCTCTGAAATGCACACCCACCAAAATAAATAATGAATGCTTCCAAGAATGCGACCACTCCAAACCTACACAGCCTGAAGAAAACACGTCAAATTTAGTACAACCAATATAACACACCTAAACAAAGTTCTAGTTCCTTACTAGTTATTAACTTCAACTCTGTAAACTGACCTTTTTAATCATCCAGACTCAGCTAAAATCATGATCTCCAGGTTCACCAAGTGGCACTAACTTTCAGAAACAGGTGCTAAATTACCCACAGTCAGCAGACTCGTCTTACGTGCATTCATCCCATGTATTTCCTGTGATTTAATTTTCCTTTCCTTTGTTCATGTCCTGTGGCCAGCTGCCTCCTGATCCAAAGTGATATCCCAGCACGTGTTACAACTATGATCATAAAAAGTTTCTGCTGGAGCACGGAACTTTCCCAGAGGATTCAGTTGAGAAGATTTCTGTAGCATTGCTTATCCTGGGAAGGAGGAGGGGGGGACTGTGTTTTTTTAATATATTGTGTGCTTTAGAATGTGTTTCCCCAAACAATATTTTTCAAATGCATTTTTTAATAAATGTCCATGTCTATATTCCTGGCACACAATATGTTAAAAAAGGGGGACTTACCTGAACCCCTATGGTCTGGTTCCATGCTCCAGTACAGTATCCAGAGAAGCTGTGATGTAACAACAATGTGCATATTGGGGCTTTATATCACTGTGGAAGCTGGCTGAATGCAGCACAGGTCAGTGCCACAGGACCTGAAAGAAGAAAAACAAAGCATGCTTTTAGGCATCAATATGCTGAACACCCACCTCTTAAATCAGGAAATAGGGACATACTGAAGAAAAAAAATGCAGTTATCTATGAAGGTCCATGAAAGGAACACTATTTCACACAATTCTCACATAAGCATGAGAAATAAATGGTTAAGAAATTACAGAGGAGGTGGAGAAGAATCTAAAAGGGACTACAAATATAACTCCCACACAGTGTTTTGAAAACATCTCTCTCTTTGCCCCGTTTCCATGGAATGGCTGAAATCTGCTACCACCCCCTGTTCCGAAGGCACTCACAGTCTTTGCAAAGCACCTCTCCACTGCAGTGCCTCAGGATTCTGCAGTGTCACTCCTCTTCTCCCTGGCTCTCTGCAAAGTGAAGTCATAGGAATGGATCAGCCAACCTGACTTCTCACTACCCTGCCCAGAATCCTTTGTGAACTGAAATGAGTCATCGCTCTGAAAAAATCCACAGCGCAATGTTCCAGGTTTCTCCCTGTGTCTGCGCTGGCTTCTTTGTCTTTGAAATGAAGTGCCTATGCTTCTGGAACAGTGCCCAGCTGCATTGTACAGGATAACAAGCCAGCCTTCTCATTAAGTGGACAAGAAAGCTATTTATATGCATTAGCAAAGACAAGTTAAAGCTTTAACCCTCTAGTCAAGATTAAAAAAAATCACCCCTAACATATCTTCTTGATGTAATGCACAACTCCCTCTATACAGAGAAACATAAATGCATAGACATGTGTGAGCACACAGACACTTACACAGATCAGTGTTTTCTTGAACTATTCACTGTTTATCATGACACTTACCAGTTTTAGGTCTATTGATTAAAAAGAAAGATTTACTCTCCTTTCTCAGTCCTGAAGAATGCTGCAGATCTAAATGTAACAAGCAGCTCTGCTGTACACTAGATCAAAGTTGTGCTGCTGTGAACTTTATCAAAAAATTAGAAGCAGTGGACAAGTTCTTGTAAGCTTATTTTTCATTACCTCATTCACCATTTGGGCTTAAAACAAAGTCAGCCCTGAAACCATGCCAGACAAAAAATGTCAAACTGCTCAAAGTGCCAAGGGCCAGCAGAGCTGCTTCAGCTTCTGCTACCACTGACAAAGAAGGTAATGCTCAGAACGAGGTCACTGTGTCAAGATCTTACTCCCAGTGCTAGGTTTTCCTTGGCTTGGTGAAGATATGCTAAGCTAAAGTATCAAGAAAACACAGAAGAAATAGGAAGAGTGTGTGAGATGAGAGACAGATGCTGCTGTTCCATAGGAACATTTTTAGTTGTTTGGAGATTTTCTTTCAAAAGAAGGAAACATTTAAAATTGCCTTTACTGAGAAAGAACTACTTTTGTCATGACCTAATCATCAAAATCAGACCAATATGCCAAAATGGAGGTGCGAAAAGAAAAAGGGAGTCTTGCCACAAAGCACTTCTTTAAAGGTTCCTACATTCCAAGCATTCTGAAATAGCTTGAAGCATAGAAGGCAGATGATCCATAAAATTTGGAAACACAGCACTTTAGGACTCATCTGTGCTATGCTGCAACAGGCCGTTCTCCTAGGTGTTCTCACAAATGAACACATCAGGTGCTTAGCACTGAATGAAATACAAAAGGCACCACCTCCTTATGCTGCAAGCCCTGGCCCTACAACAACTCTGACAGTGAAAGAGTCCAACCAAGCCTAAAACAGGTCTGTGTGTTTTAAGAGGACAAGTAAATAGCTGGGTTATACAACCAACAAACATCACTTTTGGTTACAGGTCTGTGGTGGTTGTTACCCAGCAAAGCCATAGAGCAGATTAATTTACAAGTGTAAGGTTAACGGGATGCTTTGCTACACCAGTAGTTACACAGTAGCCATAATCTCAACATTAAAAGCTGTGAGTTTGCTACATACACAGTCAACAATTTCTGTTTTCCCTGAAAGGCCTCCTTCCAGGAAATCTTCCTTCAACTTTACAGAAGTTTTGCCTTCACTGGAGCTGCCGGATCAGCCACAACACCTCTAATGAATCCAACTTGGCATTTACAATGTTTGGGTCCCCTAGGATTGTCCTTGGAAACTCTGGTTGTCTGCTAAGCACACACACTTTACAGCAACAAGACTCACTCCATGAAAAAAATTTAAAAGTGAATTAGAATAAGCACTTATTGAAAGTAAAAACAACAGCTCCAATCTTCTTCCCCTTTGTGCCGGACAACGTCACGCAAAGTTAAATTGTTGTATCCTGTGGGGTAGCCCCCNAAAATAGCTGGGCTCGTGCATGCAGCACTGTTTTCACACACAGGCACAAGTTCTTGCTGCAGTAGTCTTGCTACTAACACCAACGTTAAAACATTGGCAGAAGAAAGCTAAAGGTAATACTGCAGCCTGGATACCTCTTTAACAAATTTCTCTAGCACTTGAATCCATACTCTATGCTCAGGACCAACCAAACTATTCTGAACAGACTAATACAACCACAAGCTCTTTCGTGAGACAATTTCTCTTGCATGTGTGATGCCTACGGATACCTGGAATGCACCACGTGTCTAGGATGCACAGACATCTTGTGTACATGGACCTAGGCATGCCTTTACTCGAATTCATCAGTTTACAGCACCATTACACAGCCCTTTAATCCGTATTAACAACAGCAAGAAGTACATGATACCTCAAGCATGGCAGAGAGCAAAAGTGAGAGACCAGCAGAGGGGAAAATATAATTGAGAACGTTTAGAAGAGCTGAAGTTGATGGACAAACCAGTGCTGCCATCATCAGTGATGTTACAGCAGCATGGCCTCACAGAAGGAAGGCCTAGCCAAAACACCACATGCACTCCCCAACCAGGGCAGCTACTCTGTTCCTCCATCCCACATCTTCCCCCTGCAGCACAACAGAGGTTGGTACTAGAACAAAGCTGCCTTACTGACAGTGTACAGTACAAACACACCGTATACTTCTCTCTGTATAACTCCATGCATGCACGTGCATCCAAATAGACCAGCACAACATACAGTATAGCCTGAGATCAATCTCCATCATACACTGAGCAAGCAGATGATCTAAAAATCCCATTTTCTTTCTTTGCACACACTCTTTTGTCAAACTTTACATTAGCTTGCATATATCCTTCAGTCCCCCTGAGTCAGGGCCTGGGATTCCTTTCCTTTGCCACAGCCCTTTCTCCATCACTAGAGCGAAACTCAAGAGGAGGAAAGGAATATGCTAAAATGGGGACACACACACACACACACACGTGATAACACATGACAGAAAACAAAAAAGCTTAAAAAAGAACATGGTCAAAAGAGGCCAAGAAGGTTATCAAGAGTATAATTCAGTCTCTGCTGTACCAGTTACAGTGGATTCCAAATTTCAGAGGCTCAAATCAGCCATCAGTGCTCAGCAATTGGGAGTCTGTAGCTGCAGAGACCATAGTCATCTACCACAGTATCATAGAATATTCTAAGTTGGAAGGGACCCACAAGGATCATCAAGTCCAACACTAGTAAATAGCCCATACAGGGATCAAACCTGCAACCTTGGTGTTACTAGAACCACATTCAAACCAACTGAGCTAATTTCAGTATTGGTCATCATGACTACCTCTACAAGAACCAACTTCACAAAGCAGGAAGCACCCAGACACTACACTAGAAACACAGCCCACAAACCCTGTGGCCTCAGAAGAAACCAGATTAAGGAATATCAGAGAGATACCAACTTACACGTACATTTCTTTCGGAAATCTCTTAATACAAACAATTTTGACATATTAGT
This sequence comes from Aleadryas rufinucha, assembly GCA_013397815.1. NCBI lineage: Eukaryota > Metazoa > Chordata > Aves > Passeriformes > Aleadryas > Aleadryas rufinucha. The sequence goes on from VZTH01002660.1 coordinate 908,199, forward strand.
GCTCCACTAATAACGACTTACTTGCAGTATGCTAATAAGTTCCGCTTGACTTACCTGAACAAATCTCCAGGTTCTTTAAGAAATCACAAGGGGAAACATGATCAGGGTATTAAGTTCACTAAAATCCCAACAAGTAATGCCCATCTGTTTTTGTGCTAATGTTGTCTAGGAGCTTAAAACCCTTTATCTTTTTTTTTTACTCCTGCTGCTTACATCCCAATGTATTAGCAGAGAATACACCTCCCCTCCTTCAGATCTCTTTCCACTGGCTTTTAAAAAATCACACTCTTCTAGTGTTCTTTTGTATGTCTGCCCTTCGTGTCCCTTTAATCCTGTTAGGGACTCCTCTGCATTTACTCTAACTTACGTAACTTTCTTTTAAAAGCAACAACCAGAATTCTGCACCATATTCTAGGTGGGAATAGAATATTCTTAGTGTTCCAGCTAACCTCCCACCTGCATCAGGCACCAGGAAATTGGAATTTCCTTACTTTTAGTGGAAATACCCTGCCTTATATCCTGTTTTTTTCCCCCACAGCTGTATTTTATTGGTAGCTCGCTGTCACCCTATAACTGAGCAAGCAGTTCCAGTCATCTTTTTTATGCTGACTGCAACTGAGTTTGAAGCAGATATTCCGAGGTTTGACTCCCAAGACCATGATCTTTAACAGCTCACTCTGTGGATATGGTTAGGATCTTTGATCATCCAATTCTTCTCAGTTGTTATCCATTTTTAAGCATCTCCGCTTACCACATTCTAAAAAAGAATCTCAAAACCTAAGAAGAAAAACAAACAATACTCTAAGTGTTACCTAATACAGGACAGAATCATTATCCAGTGTCATACTTGCTAGTACAACCATCCAGGAAACAGCATTTGAATGAAACCATCAAGTCTTAACAGGAGAACCAAGGCAACCAACGGCAACTCCCTCCCTCAAAAGCCCAGTAGGTGAAACAATTGTGTCTTTTTAGAATTCAACTACTAAAAGAGGCTTCTTTAAATTATAGCTCACTGTAAAGTATGTGATATTTTAAACCACACAGAAAAATTCTCTAACATATTTTGTCGCTAGGACCACAAAAAGAGAAGGGAGGAGGGTTTGGGATTTTTTCATAGAAATCTGCTACTATCAAATTAATTTGACTAATGTTAATGCTATATTGTAATCAACCACACCAACACCCTACCCCCTCAAAAACAAAGCCTGCCTGTTCTCTGGCAGCAAATAGCAAATGCAAGGAAAGATAGAAGCATTTAAAAAATCTGACACTAGAGGAGGTTTGGCAAGAGAGAGTAAGCAAATGAGAAACAAAAGAAACAAAACCAAACAAACAATGATAAACCTTGATGTTTTCTTATAGGGTGGAAATTGTAAAATCAAAGAGAAAAATACTCCTTTTCAAACACTGCTGAAAGCACAAAACATGGCTGTTGAAGGTCTTAACCACATGTTCTTCACTATCCTCTTCAGTTCAGCCAGAACACATTTGCAGTGTGGCTGAAGATGCTGCAGCAAACATTCAGCAAGAATCTAGTCAGCAGATAAAATTCTTGAAAGGTGAAGTGATAATTAGCAACACAACCCAAAGACATAGTGCACTCTCTCTCATTTATATCGACTACTGTAACCATTAAAAGATTTTCAGCCTAAAGACAGTACTGCAGTGATTACAGCTATTCAAACCAATAGTGATGACTGGCAGATAACATCAGGTTAAAATAAGAACCTGCAACACTGAATATAAGTCCCATGGTACTGCAGCAGCCTTTAACAGCCCAGTTTTTCCTGGCTAGAAGAGAGAACTGATGAAAAGGCCAGGCATGGAATCAATTAAATTAGTGCCAAAGTGGTTTTAAAAAGAAAAGGTTAGACGCTCCAAAGACTTAGCAGTTGAGAGTTTACTGGGTCATTTTTTTTCCCTATGGTAGAAAGCAGAGTTGTCAATATGGCTGGAGTACCTTTAAGAAGATGTACTTTAAAGTGAAATTGAAATATTTTATATCTCGATACATGAAGAAACTATATTAGTATATCTGCCCCTATGCTCTACCTGTATGAGGTAGATGCAATGAGCCCTGCTTCCCAAAGTGGTTCAAAATTCTTTCAAATTCTGTCCTTTGGTCTCACCTGTGTGGGCATTAGCTGTGAGGATGGGAACAAAGGAAATGCCATGGCACAACAGTTCAGCAACTCAACAAATCCGCTGCCTCCCTCATGCTCATCAAGCATCTTAGAGTAAGCATTAGAAAACCAACTGCACACATTGCCACCAGTGCATACTGCACCTTAAAGGGAAATGCCCTTATTCCAGACAGAGACAGTTCTTTTGAGATCCTCAGGGACTGCCATATTTTGATTTTTTATCCCAATGAGTATGACTATCAGCAAATGCAGCAATGAAAACCTACCTCCCCAAATAAATGATAGTACCTGGAACCAGGGGTTCCCACAACTGAACAATTCACTGGATGAAATATTTCCTCCTGCTCATTTCACATATTTTTTACTTTTGAATTTTACTGAGCACTTATTTACAGGAAGCAGTAAACTAAAGCCTACAACAGATGTTTTACTATTGTTAAAACAGTAATACCTCTCTACCTCTCTTGTCATTTTTAAGTGAAATTTCAGGAATCTAAAAATTGCCCTGCACATGAGCCACAAAACCAAACACAGTATTCAAAAGGATAAAATTATAAATTTCACAGAGCAGCCTCTCTTGCATGACTTCTTACGTATCTCCTCATTTACAGTCGTAAGTTTAGAATTTTAATTACCACTCTTGACTCATCTAACGCATTCACCATTGACTCCAGCAACATGCAGAGACCAAGCTCCTAAAAAAGCACAGAACTTAACAAATTTAAGCACTGTTTTGTCAGTGCTCACTGCACCGCTTTACACTACAGTGCTGATGTCACTATTCTGCAGAATTGCTCAGCTGTTTCACTCAGCTGTCGCTAGTCCCTTCTGAAATCCTCCTGAGCAGTCTTAATGAACCTGAACAACTGCGATCTGACAGACAGGGTTACCACTTCATTATCCATTCCATCCTTCAGATTTTTAATATAGCTATTAAGCCCCAAACACTTAGTATTGATCCCTGCTGCAGAAAACACTGTTAACCATTTCCAGGGCCCAGAAGTGGTCGTGCTTCTTTTTTCTCCTCTGTATACTAAACTGAGCTTGACAAGACTTTTCTTTTGGACTTTCACCAAGCATTTATAAAGCACTAGAGCGTGGAAGAGTTCTTGTGCTCCCTGAGTGTCACTATGACCCAGTTTTCTGAAAGATGAGAGCACATAAAAATAGTTGTCTCTTTGCCCTCTTATTCAGTACAGAGAGACCTAAACTAGGATATCAAGGCTAGATTCCTGAGATGATCTCAGGAGCTGATGATGATCTCAACTTTAATTGAATTAAATCAAAAGGTTAGCAAAAGGAGAATCAAGATAATTTCTTTAACAGATTTCACAAGTAACCACAGGACACAGAGAGAAAAAAATCATATATACAAAAATGTTGAGATCAAAGCATAGGGAATATATAAACCCAAGTTCTGAATTACTACATTTAATGTCATAGCAAGATAGTTATTTTCTTAACACACATTAAAACAACAAAATAAGTCATTCCTTATATCTTGTCACCATGTTGTAATTCCTTACTCTTGGCCATAAGAAAAAAAGGCCTTATAGTTACCATCATATTCCTTCAAGAAGCAACCTCCACAGGCAGTACTTTAACTCACCCTGATCCTATGGGCCTGAGGGCACCTCCTACTTAGACAAGTTAAAAATGTCTCAGTCAGAACCAGAGCCTGAGAAGGCTCTCTGCTTCAAAAGCATTTCTGATTATCAGTAAACACGGCATTGCACACGGTGAAGGGGATGGAACATGCCCCTCTCCCACCTGGCCACCCCCTTTGTGAGGCTGGAACTGCTGCACAGACCAGCGCCCAGAAACATCTACAGGGGATGCAAGTAACCCTGAAAGCACTTTTTGAAACCCCTGCTGTTCTTCCTGTCTGACTAGCTACAAGTTTTAGTCTTAAAGAGCTGATGTAGAGGCTACCTAAAGAATAACCTAGGCTGTTAAAGCTTGAATTAGCAGCAGCAGAAGATAGAAGAAAAAAACAAGAAACAATACAAGAAAGAAAGAACACAAGAAAAGTTAAAAGGAAATGTGAGGAAAAAGCTGATTTTTGTTTGATTCCTAAAGCAGGCAATGCATCATCTGAGATGTTACTTCTGAAAGAAGACTCGTTAAAAGAATCCAAATGTTTAGCAGGGCTAAATGGAAGCAGAAATAATAACCAAATGGTAAGAAATAATGTTAGTACCTCCAGCTGTAGGAAGGCTGGGAAAAAAATAAGGGTCTACAGAACTGATGGAATAAGCCAAGTGGGAATGGCTGCGTGTATCAGCGAAGAAAGAAGTGAACAAAGGACAGTTGTTTTGTGACAGCTGATCTGCATGTGCTCTGCATCCACTTGGTGCTTGCCTTTGTTTTGTTTTCTGGGCTGACCTTCACCCCCTGCCACACAAAGGATTCAGTGAAAGCCTCTGCTCAAAGTCTCAATTAAAAGCCCAAAAGAACAAATGTATCTTGTGCTGCAGCACCAAGCTTGAGCTCAGGTGCCAATGATCCAGCAAAGGCAGCATCCCCAGCAGAGCACCGGGCTCCTGACGAGGGTACCTGCATACTACTACAACACTGCCTTGGAAAGGGCCCTCCTCCCCTCCTAGTGTCTGGAACAGGCAGAATAGCTAAAAAGAAATTTAGCTTCATCTCTAAAGGGCTGCTTCTAAGCGTTTATGATGAAAGATCAAAGCTAGGGGAAGGGTGGGAGCTTACAGGACAGTAAAGAAAGTTGAGAGTAAATTAGTAGTGTGCATACTAATAAGACACACATGCAACATCACTAAGGGAGCATGTTAATGGTTTCAGCAGTTTGAACGAAAAAATGTGAAAGCAGTTAAGCATGTCATTACCAATATTGTCTTCAGAAGTGTTTTTCTGCTTTATGAGCAGCTCTTCAAACACACGTGCACATGTAGTTTCATACAAAGATGGTGTAATCCATAAGAGCTTGAAAATGTGAGGCTATCCAAAGGGCATCCTGCATGGTCTGCAAAGCCTATGCATAATGCGTGTGAATTTTTGCTTTAAACTGTGGTATTTCATTTCTGGTACTACATTTAACTGAGTTATTCCAACGTAGATTTGTTATGCAGTATCCAGTTAGGTACATGCTCGGAAGGTAATTTGGAGAACATCTGTGTAACAGGGATAAGATAGAAACTGACCTCAGGTCTTAGTCTAAAAGACTAATTTACTGTCAGAACTATCTTGGTGTAATTATACCTATGTAAATACCCATTTATTCTGGAATAAGAGTGTTTTGTTTAACCTAATTTAGCTTATACAACTTCCAGAAGTTTTATCAATGGGGTTGGTAGTACATGCATAATCCTGCTAAATTTGTCTGCATGACCTTTTGTATCATGCATAAAAAGATGAAAGTTAAAAATGGAATAATCAATAGTAAAAATATAATACTAATTTTGTTACAGGCAAGCCTATGTCTTCCTGTTGTTCAATCATATGCTCCTTAATGCATTCAAAAACTAAATGTTTAAACAAAGGAATTAACTTTCTACTAGTATTTTTTTTTTCTGGGTTCTGATAGATTCAGTCTTCAAGAGCATACAACCACTGACATTTAGAGTTGCAAGTACTAGTTCTCTAAAATCTTCCTGTTATGGAAAAAGGCAGAGATAGTAAAGAAGCCAAATGTGGCTTTTATTGCCATATGTTGTTTCTAATAGTCACAGCTTGAGCTTCAAAACTGATGTAGATTTTAATTTCCCTTTAGTTCCATTGAGCACTGCTGTACTATAGGCACTTCTTAAAATCAAGACTTAGTAAGAAGCCTAATTTTAGACACTCATTTCTGGAACATGGCACAAAAGCACCCACTCAAATGTAAAAACAATCCATACATGTAAGATATCTGGAAATACCTGGAAGGCGTGGTCACATCTCCTTCATACTTCAGTTTATAAACAAGAGCCTAAAGTCTACTTTAGGGCACAGAGGTTTGAATGCGATTTACATGTCTTTTGCCTTGCTCCTGACAAGCATTTTTCAATGGAAGTTTTGATGTAATTAGTGTTTCCAAGAAAAGTTTGGAGGTTGCAAAATTATATTCTTAAGAGGTATACAGAGTAAGAAGTTCTTGCTTTTAGAGAATGTAATTCTGGTATTCTTCATGATATTTTTGGAGACTGAGGATGCAAAAGTTTAGTGTAGCTTCCCAGTAACGTTTTTCTTCCCGGTAACATAACTTCTTTCAAGGGCAGAAATTACCTTGTAAAACATAATCATCACATATTTTCCCCTCACATGCAGCCTCTGATTGTCTCATTCATCACCTAACCGAACAGACATTACACAATTCTGTTTGCCAGATACTGCTCCTTAGGAAGCTCCTTAGGAAGCACTTGCAGAATACCAAAAGGATATAAACTGCCCCCCAGGCGTCCAGACTGGGTCATCTTCAACTGTGGCTTCCACCAACAGTGAAGTCACACCGCTGGCTTTCTGATATCACAGCATTCTCTGTAGCAACAGCCTATAAGGTCACAAATAAAGGATTATCACTTTGTTGCAGGATTAAGGGAACTAAGAAGCTGGTCTGTCAAGAGATGGGTTTTACTCCAAATAACGGGCATTAGGAGAATGCTGAAAATAAATGGGCTGTAAATTGTCTTTGTCTGGCATGCACCCTCTTTTCAATAATACTGTAAAATAAGGTATTGCTTTCATTAACAGCTCGTAAGTAATGGAATGAACTGCAGGTTACCTCCTGAGCTATTACATGGGAGATGAATTCCGAAACAACTTTCATATCTTAGGACTCCTCAGTCATTTGATTTAACAAGTGTAGCCATCAGTCAGACCACTCCCCTCAAATGGTCTGCTGCTTAGTTTATTCACAAGTGTTCAAAGCTAGTAATAAGTTTCAAAAAGTGACTAGAAAAAAAATGCAAAAGGAAGTCTGGAAATATCTTGCCCTAGCCCATCTTCTTGTTTAGACAATGATTTGTGAAGATGATTCCAAACTGAGAATCTATGTTCCTAACAAAGATCGAAAAAAAAAAAGTGTTGTAAGCTACAGCACAATAAATACTAGATTAAAACTCAAGAAACAGTGATTATTTAGAAGAACCTTCAATGCAAAGTAAGTCTGCAGTCACAGGAATCTATGCCACAAACATCACTGTTAGAATGAAACACTTGTACAAGAAACGTCATTACATTCTTAGTGGTTTATTTTTTTCAACATTATCTGGTTTACTTCCCAATGAATACTCTGTTTAATGTTTGTGTAAAATACAGAATTCCAGAACCTGTTTGAAACTATTCCAAAACCTTTATCCACCCACTTCCCCACCATGGATCAAATCAAGGCTAGCACAAATACAATCACCGAATGAATGCTTCCTAGCCCTTCAAGGAACGACTGCGGCTTTCGCATAACTATCCAGAGCACAAATTATTTTCAGCTTTTGAAGAGTTATAGTCTGCTGGGGGAAGGAGGGATGAAAGGACAGATGATACCGAGTGACGACAGACTTACTCCATTATTCACAGAAATCCTATGACCCACGCATGCTTGCACATGTAGACTTTTCCCATGTTTTTGAAGTAATTGCCCACTTTTCTAGATGTCTGGAAACTCAGGCTGCCTGATGTCTGGAAACTAGCTACTATATGCATATAGTCTCATCTCATAAGTGCAGCAGGTCCAACACTTCAGGTGTACTATGTATGCATAATTTATATGTCAGGGACTGTCCCACATTTCAAGATTAAGATCTAAAAATCCTAAAACAGCCTGGCTTGTAATTTTCAATCTGACCCATGATGCAACCAGTACAAGCAGTTGTAGAGTGTGAGAGTATCTTACAACTTCAGGAAGATTTTTGAGTAAGGCTCTACTTTCAGCTTACAGCTGATGGAAGGAGATACTTTCAGCATTGAGTGTAGGCACTAATGCCAATTTCCATTCCAGAACTGGAAGAAAACATTGGACAGATTTGCAGATTCACCTGGAGTCTCACCCACCAGTCTGGAAAATTTATATTTCTATTTTGCAGCAGGACAACTAATAAAAACATTGAGAAGAAACAACACGGACTGACGAGATGTTTCACAGTGTTTTAATTCGCTTTGAAATTTTGCAACCTATTTAAAAACGCTGTTTCTTTTGCCCTCCAGCACTAGCAATAAAGAATCTCAACGCAAGTGCTTAGGTAGACTAGACTTAACTCGCTTTGCCACTCAGCTCTGCAGCTCTCTGGGGCTGTCAAGAGCGGCCGGGCTGAGCCGTGCCGTGAGACACGAACCCCCGCGCTCAGCCGCGCCGTGCGCTGCCAGCGCCGAGGGCGCCCCGGCCGCCTCCGCGCATCCGAAACGCTGCAGAGAAATCAGCTCAGCCTTTCCCAGCACCGTCACTTCCTAGCGGCCCGCTGCAGCCAGCCCGCGCTGAACCCGAGTAGCCAGGGCAAAGCACCATCCGCGCNCCGGAGACGCGGTACCTACCGAGCGGCACCTCCGGCAGCGCCGAGGCGCGGCAGCCCGCCCGCCGCCATGGCAACGCGGGGCCCGTTGCCTACACCTCCCTTCCCGAACCCTTCACGGAAAGCTGCCAACGCTTTAGGGCCCCCGAAACAGGGAGAAAAAGCAATATGCGCCTAGTCGGAAGATGGGGCCTTATTCCCACCTTTGCACGACGTTTTCAACCAAAACCCATCGCAGTGTTCTCCTCCAGCAAAGGCCACCCGCGTCCCAGCCATTTTGGATGCATGAGCAACTCCCACAGGACATGCATCCCTGTGTGCTGCTGCCTCAGGAACGTCCAAAATCCCAGAGGGGGAGAGCTCAGAAACAAAAATAAAAGAAGGGGGTTTTGTTGATTGGTTTCTTTGGCATTGAGGTCGTGGGGCTTTGTGGTTTTGAGGTTGTTGATTTTACATGATGGTAAAGCAGATTTCCATGCCATTCATCTACTCTGTCCTCACAAGAAAGTGAGGGCACTATCTGAAGTGAGGACACAGTGGGGGTTTGATACTCCAAAAAAGCAGTACAGGCATGAAAACCCCTTTGCCTCCTGAGGGCAGTGGTGTGAGGGGATGTGTGCTGCTGATGTCAGAAATAAATCTGAACGGCTCCTGCGACTAAATCACCTCCCGCTTCAAAAGTACGTCAAAATACCCATCAAGNCGAACGCGGGCATCAGGGGCAACGCACCACCCCCCCCCCCGGGGGGAGGCTCGCCCCCGCCGGTACAACCCGCCTGCCGGCGAGGCGGGAGTGCAGCACAGCCTCCCACCGCCCCGCGCTGCTGACGAAGCTTTTATCGCGCAGCAAGGCGGGCAAGCGAGCCAAACGGGGAAGGACCGCCCATCCCATCCCATCCCATCNGACGTTTTCAACCAAAACCCATCGCAGTGTTCTCCTCCAGCAAAGGCCACCCGCGTCCCAGCCATTTTGGATGCATGAGCAACTCCCACAGGACATGCATCCCTGTGTGCTGCTGCCTCAGGAACGTCCAAAATCCCAGAGGGGGAGAGCTCAGAAACAAAAATAAAAGAAGGGGGTTTTGTTGATTGGTTTCTTTGGCATTGAGGTCGTGGGGCTTTGTGGTTTTGAGGTTGTTGATTTTACATGATGGTAAAGCAGATTTCCATGCCATTCATCTACTCTGTCCTCACAAGAAAGTGAGGGCACTATCTGAAGTGAGGACACAGTGGGGGTTTGATACTCCAAAAAAGCAGTACAGGCATGAAAACCCCTTTGCCTCCTGAGGGCAGTGGTGTGAGGGGATGTGTGCTGCTGATGTCAGAAATAAATCTGAACGGCTCCTGCGACTAAATCACCTCCCGCTTCAAAAGTACGTCAAAATACCCATCAAGTATTTTATGCAACTTTTCAATTCAACGTGGCTTCATGATTGAGCCAAGGTTTTTGTTGTTTTGTTTTTAGAGTTTAAGGGGGTCAAACAAAGGACCAACTACAAAATACTCCCCTTTGGCTGCTATTGAGGTAGAATCTGAACGTGTGCAAAAACTTCAGCTGATTAGCCATCTATATTTAGAAGGAAGTTACTGTCTAAAAGGACAACCATAAGGGAAACCTTTTTGCACAAGAAGTGTAAAAAAACCCATTGCCTCTATCTTTAATGGATGCAGAAGGTTCTATGACCAAAATATGGTTTGTAAAAACAGTGATCAGAACACATACTGAAAACCAGAGCTATAGAGCAAATCAGAAAGCTAAATCAAACCACATTCTCCCTTAGTTTCATCAAAAGCAAGCAGGAGAATTAGTTTATGAAGGCAAATCCCAAGGTAACAATAGATGCCTGCTGTGGATCCTGAGAATGAATTGGAACTTTGCTCTGAAGGGCTGAGGGCTTTCTTCACAAGTGTAAATGGGCATCTTGGTTTTCAGGGCTGGTATGTGTCATGGTCCACAGGCATCAGCAACATGCGCAACCTAACCACACGGAGCTGATAGATATTTAGGAGAAAGCTAAAGCAGTATTACTGCCACAGTAATTCAGTGTTTGGGACACAGCTGGGGAAACACTGGTAAGACACAGGAGGTCTGCAGCACGCTGTGGTCAATAATCAGCACCATGACCTCATCCTCCTCCAGCGCTCAGGCATGGAGGGAGCTGAGATTGAACTAGCAGCCAATTAACCACTCATTCAGCCTGAATTTCAATGTTCCTCTCTTTATGAGCTCACTCATCGTTTTAATTACTTAAGGAAGCTGCACAAATGCTTTATTCCAAACTTTGACATACAAACCGTTACTGGAGCTAAGGTGAACGAAATAGAAACTTTCCACTTGAACAATGGAAAAAAAAGATCAAGAAGGTAACTCAGCAAAGTAATATCAAGTTTGAAAGGCAATTGCCAACCCCTCTAAGCAAGACTGAGAACTACTTGATAGCAGCAGAAGTGCTAGGATCTCCCTCCCCCCGCAACTACACACTGGAAATGCATGCACAATATCCACAGGACCACTGGCACTGCCCTTTCATAATAAACAAAGAGCTGAATGGGGAAAAAACCAAACCCCAACTAACCAAAAAACTATAAATCCAATTTCCCCATGCCAGGCAGTATAAAAAAACAAGAGCAGGGGATTCCCATGATCATGCAACCTCTGGCATCCAGGAAATCCCAGGCCAAGATTCAGCATAGAAGCTACAAGCCAACAGTGCTAAGTTTTTAAAAAAGCCATATGACCATATTGTGTCCAAAGCACTTCCTAGCCTATACATCAATTTTACATAGTATTGCTTTGGCTTCTCTGTCAATAATCTCCAGGGCCTTTACATGCTGGCAATTGTATTTCCTTCACAAACGCCACTGACATCCTCGCTTTCTCTACAAGTCAAATATGAGGAAATGGTTCTTTAGTGGGTGTCAACAGCTCTGTCTGGCATTTTACAAGATCTGGAAGACTGGCACTGCCCGAAGGACTTCACAGCCGAGCTCAGACAGAGCCAACATGTTTCAGATACAATCATTATCTGTGAGGCCATGGAAGCAATAAGATCACTTCCTCCTTGCAATCTTCAGCTTTACATACTCATCAATTACGGCTATTTAAAAGTTCCTCTGGAAAAAGAAGGAAAAAAAAAAAGCTCATAATGATTTTTATCAGTTCTGGTGTTTGACTTTGGGACCAGCCACATACTTTCAGTTATTAAACACTTATGATTCCCTTTTCCCTCAAGTACAGGATGAAGAATTTGGCAACCAACCAGGGAGAACAAGCTGACTGACAATAGCTTACAGCTAAACCAGCAACTGCTCAACCAAATTGCACAAACCATAGAAGATGTGCCATGATTATTAGCTTGAGATGATAAGCCTATAATCAATAGCCATAATTTCTATTGCCATATCTTGTTCGCATTTCAAGAAAAGAACAAAATAATCTGGTGCTCACGTATTTCTGCAGTATCTGAAAGCAAAGGGTTCCTTAGCTTTCTCCACATTGTTTCTGTTAACTGAAATCCTGGAATCATCTAATTACTACCTCCATATATACGATTTGCCCAGATACTAAAATTCTGAAGCTGTAAGCTTACAGATGTTTTTGCTCTTTTCTCCTTCACTGCTAAACAGAAAAGATTATAGCAAAGATTAAACTAGACTAGGCGCTCAATTTGTTCCAACTTCTTGCCTCTCTCAGATGCTGGTTTAAAAATGTCAACCTGAACTGAACCAATAATCATCAAGCAAATTAATTACAGCAAGAACCAAATCTGAGACCCTGCACTTACCAGTAAGAACTCCAGGAGTTCCTCAAACAGCACACCTGGATTCTTCCAACCACCAGGAAAAGCTCGAGGACAGATCTAGCACACTCCTACACTGGTAACTCCTGTAGGCTAGTTTAGTTCCTAAATGGCACCAGGAAAACAGCTTTGATTCAAAAGCAAGGGATGGTCAAGATGTTGGAAAGCTACTCAAGACATCTGTGCCGCATTCAGTGCTGTGACTGGAACTGACAGAAATGTATCTGGATCAGCCTCACACTGCCCATGTAGAAAAGCTCACTGACCATTCACGTAGTTTTTGTGGTCTGTGTTGAACACTGTGGTTCAGCAATTACTCAGCTCACATTAACAGAGCTGACCAGGTCAGACATAGCTCTGGCCTGCCTATACTGCCCCTAGCACATGCCATATCCTAGATGTAAGTTTGGCCCCCTTCGACTTCTTTTCACTTATTTTGAAATTTAAACATCTAGAAAACCTTACTTAATAGTTTAGCAAAATGGTATCTCCCATGCCACAAATCTTACATTTATAGGAGAGCAATAGGGTTAAACAGGAAATAAAAAGACCAAACATACCCATACTGTCCTTGAAACACTCACATCAGATGCATGCTGGAAATTATGTATTCATCGGTGCTAAAACCTTACGAGAAAATCTGGAAAATACCGTTGGATATCATAATTGCTACTTCAGGTGGCCTGAGGAATCCATCACCATGCTGGTGGTATTCTGTGGTATTTCTCCTTTGTTCATAGGAAAATTAAAGTTCTTGCACAGACAAGTCATCATGTGCCAAAGCATTCACCATAGATGCCTAACTGCACAACAGAGCTACCCAGCCTAAAGGCTATCCATTGCCCTCCTCATCCACCCCAGGACAGCCCATACTTATGCTTGATCTGCTCTCATGAGTTAGTTTAGGGAGCTAACCTAGAAGAAGCCTAGTCCTGTCAAAAAAAAAAAAAAATTATGCCAAACTCTGACCGTGTGCCCTGTCAAGACAGAGGAGGTCCTGCCTCAGGGCAAAGTAGGAGGCAGTATGCCACAGGCAATGGAGAAGCAGAACCTCCTGCTCTGAGAGCCAGCAGTTATAGGTAAGAACTGCTCAGTTATCACAAAACTGCATGGTAATTTGGCCATTCACCACTAAAATGACTGACATAGTCACCATCCTGACAGCAGGTCCATGTGACAGCTGGAATTTTCAAAGGGCTTTAAAAAGTCTTACTGAATTCCATTCATTTTCATGGCATCTGGGTTCAGGTCTATCAGCACTGGTTTCAACTACAAAGGGCCAGTTTTGCAAAAGCCAGCTTTGTTTGTCATGTCTGACAGATCACCAAGATTTGAACAAAGTAAGGACACGCAGCTGGAATAAACAAGGATATAAGTAGCAAACACACATTCCAAGAATGTGTTTAAAAATAGTGCTGTTCCTACAGAGACAGCATGTACCCATTTTCACCAGTAGTTCCAAAGATGTGGCAAACACCATCACCTGCAATAACTGAGTTTCCCAAGGAATATGGTCTATTAGACATCAGATACTGACCATTCTAGTGGAAAATAACATGCAGAAGACAGGACTGCATTTCTCCACCCACTGCTGGAATATCTCCCCAAAACACAGACAACATAGTCACAAAGAATGTCACAAAGTAGACATCCTACTGTGTAGAACACAATTCCACTGATATTAAAATGTATCAGAAAATCATACTTTTTTACATATTAATTTTAGAAAGAGGGAGAAATATTTTGACAAATGTCAGAACTTCCTGTTACGGCATTCCTGCAAGAAGTGTTTCTTTCTCTCCCTTCAAATTAGTTTGTTCTAAAAGACTGCATTAGGTAGAGCAATATTTAAAACATTTAAACAGTCAAATTTGAAACAAACCAGTCTGATCCTGCTGGAATTAAGTGTTTTATGTGATCTAAAAATACTGTGTTTCAGATTTTCTTCCACATGAAATCTGTCTACTTTGGAGCTCTGTTTCAAATCAGAAAACAATTTCCTTAGAATCCCAAAACCTCCACAAAATAGAGCCTCTGTCTACTAGTCAACTGTACACAAGCCTCAAATTTTATAAAACAAGTTTCAACATATGTCCTTACAAGAATATCCAGTATCATGTATTTCCTCATGTGAAATTTGAGAATCTTAACACATTACTTTCAAATGAAAACTTTCATTTAGTCTGAGCAGGATTGAAGCGTTTTTGCCTTGTTCTGCATCTCAATCTGTATTTTATTAATTTATCTTGCGAACACAAGTCTTGATTGATTTGCATGTGTTTATAAATATGTATGTACAGCTCAGAGCAGGAAAGCAGCAACAGCATTACATCAGCCTCAACACCTGCACCATGTTGACTGAAGCAGAGAAGACTGTCTATTGTTTCTCTTTCTTATTAATGTCTACCTTCCCAGCCTTACAAACTTCTTACTGCTCTGCCAGTTAACATAAATCATGCTGACTCTCTCTGACTTGCAACTTCCACTGTGACAGGAGAGGCAGGTCTTAAAAGAAAAAAAACCAAACAAAAAACAGTGAAAATATCTAACAAATATTCTTATGATTTTTATAATGACATTTGCCCCAAGTGCCCATTTGTGTGGAAAATGTTTAAATTGCTCCATTTTAAAAAGTCTACAGTCCTAAGGGAGTTTTTAGAATTATATACAAAACACCTTCATGCAGATGGAGGGCATTAAATACATCAGGCATGCAAGAAGAAAAAAAAAGGAGCTTGAAGAAATGTTTCAAGAAGAAAGCAGGAATATTTTAAGTCTGAGACAGAGATCTTGTCCATCACACTCACAGAGAAAACAAACTGAAAAGAAATCAAAAGGAAACAGCTGATATACTACAGAACAGATTCTATCCAAAAACTCAGTCAGCATCTAATGTGACTGCCTCAAAAATTCTTCTAACCTAAAATATAAACCTTAAAAAATACCTAATTTTTACTACTCTTTAAGCTAAGCTATGCATTTAGGCAGAACAAACAGTAAGGATCCAAGTCAGCCAGCACTGGGGGAGACGCTCACCATGCATCACCCAGAAAACAGCAGTTTCAGCAAACAGAAAATCCAGACTGGAACTGAGACCAAGACTGCTAGCCATGACAGCAGTGAGTAATGGCACAGTCTTCTAAGAGGAACAGTGGTGACAAAATCTGGTTTAAAAATGGATCACTTATGGAAAGGTTTAACAGTCACCTGCAACAGTTGCAAGAGATGAGACTCAAAGACCCCAAGTGCCTCTGTCTTCAGAATCAGGCCCCTACCAGAAGGCAGCTGTGGGAAGGATGTTAGCTGGAGAAGCATCTGAATACCTGGAAGACAGGCTACAAAGGAGCAAGCATTAAGAGAAACGCCTGCAGGGCAGCAGGACTGCTTTGAAACGGTTTATTTTTAATTTCAAATCTTGATTCTGAACTGATAACAACATCATGCCACAAGCAAAGGAACCAGAATGGCAATGTTGTCTAGAGCATGATTTCATTCTCCCCACCTTGCAAGTTGCTTATCAGCTCAGAAGGACACTGTCAAGCTTAGCAGCACAGGCTTGCTGCTGGAAGAATGTGGAGCTAGCAGGGTTTTTCAGGTCAGGCTGGACCTGGTACAATGCTGCAGATTAAGGAACTTCAGTGAATGAGGTGGGAGTCTCAGGAGCAGACAATTTGCTCCTGGGAATAAGATTTGGAGCACCTAACCAAGCATTTAGGTAGGAAGAGACTGCTAGCCCTCAGTTTGTTCCTGCTTTGATGTTCAAGGAATCAGAAAGGGTTACCTTTCTGGAAGTGAACGAGTCATACTAAGCAAAGCATTCTGTATCACCCATTTCTAAAGCATACAAAAATACCCTGGAAAAACGATTTTTGGTTGCTGCATGGCAAAAACTCCCAAACTGTTTTAAAGATCTGCTGTGGTTTTGTCTTAAAGCTCATCAATGCTCAAAGCCCATGAAAAGCTGACATTTTCTCACTGCTTGTGAACATATCAAATAGCAATAATAAACGAGCATTGTGAAAAGAGGATCTAACTGGTGTACAGGTTCTTGAAACCTGGACACAACATTCAGGCATCTGTCTGTCATCTCTGTGATCTTACGCCTGAGCTCTGTTGTCAAGAGTAGATTATCTGCAAGTCTTTCTACTGCCTCTTATTGGAGTCCTTAATAGCATCATTTAATATTCATTATCTATTACCAAGATGTAAAAGAGACAAGTCCTGTGACATAATTCCTGCCTCTCACAAAGTGAAGCACCTAACACCAGCTGTTTTAAATGTCAATTTAATAATAAATAGTGTCTCACAAAACAAGGTAGACATACCACTGGAAATGTCCCCATGCCTTTCTTGTATTGGATGCATCATTCTTGTAACCTTGCAACAGTCAGGGCTATTCATTAACCAGCTATTAGCTGAAAAAAATAAAATGTCCATTAAAAAGTAGCACCGACTTTTTGAAATTTCAGTAAACTAAGACACAGGTAAACTTTCAGAAGCAGAAAAGGATTTTAGCTAGAAACTTCATCCTGAACTTCTGCTTTATCTAACTGGATTTTGCACTTTTGTAGAAAGCTGCCACAAAACTCCAGGTAAATTCTGAGCATGTAAAAAGGGGAAAAAAAGAGAAAAAAAAAAGAGAAAGAAAATTATGATCTTTCAAGAATACCACAGATGCTGCCATGTAACCTCTTCAGAAAGAGATTTCCTTAAATTGGGAGTTAATTTTGTGCCACCTTTTATCACAAACCCAAAGGATGCACACAAGAATGTACAGGTGAAAGTGATTTAAAATGTGTTTATAATATTGTTTGAATGAGGACCTGCTTCTGGAATTATTCACACAAACTATTTCCATTTGTTAAAGCCATTATCCCTATTCTCTGACTAACCCCCTTGCACCCCTTTAAAAAGAGGGGGGGAAAAAACCAAACCAAAACCCAACAAAACCAAAAAAACCAGGGAGCAGTTTAAATGTTTTGATGCGACAAATGCTGGACTCCAGAAGACATAAATGTGCTCAAACAATGCACTTGAAACTCTCATCCCAGAACCTTTCATCTTCAAATAATCTCCTGAGCTCATTCAAAATGCAAACACTTTAAATGTACAAACATGGAAAGAACCTTCCAGCTCTTGTAAAGAAGATAATGAATCACAAAGTTAACTTTTTACTTTCAAGATGACTCTCAATCATTGCTTCAGTGATTTTACTTTCAGCCTCACCCTGTCCGATTCTGGCATGTTCTGCTCCAGAACACACAGAGAGATCAGAAAAGCTGTGCTTAAGATTCAGAAAGAAGATGAAAAGTACGGGTAATTAGAAGTGTGCTCTATCCTGCCTGAAAGGATGGGGGAAGGGCTGATAGTGATGGGGGACAGCAAAAGAACACACAAGAGCACACACCATACAATGAGAAAGGGGAAATGCTTTTCCAGAATGAGGTGGAAAATGAAGGCAGCAGGGGTGAAGGGGGAGCAGGAAGGGATCTGAACAGTTACGAAGAAAAAATAGAGACAGTTTTTAAACTCATGAGAGAAAAAACATACACAGCATTAGTGAAATGGATGCAATTTCTAAAAATTTAAGCTAAAAGGCAAACAAACAAAAGATTTAAAGTACAAAGTGAGAGAGAGGCCTATCCTGAGGGGGTTCCCAGTAGATATTGACACCATGCATTATGAAGCCCTGGATTTTAAAGGGGAAGGTGTCCAGAAAATTATTTTCCTTCAAAGCAAAACTGGACAAGTCTATGACCAGGGCAGACTTACAAGCAAACAAGCATCAGCACCCTTGGCTACCCAGACCAAAGAGAGAGAACTAACAAGCTCTTCACCTGGCCGTGGGAAATAAAGGGATGGCCCTTTGCAGGTGGCACGTGAAAACCACCGCTACATAGGCTGAGCGTCCTGAACACATTTTCCAAGCATCTCTTTGGATACAAGCCTCTGCTGCTGGCCTGGAAGATGGCAGGACTGGAAGCAGGGTGGAAACCACAGCCTCCACATGCTGCTCAGCACTTCTAATCATGGGATAACCTGGTGGTGAAGAGAGGAAGAATTTCTACGCAGTTTACTGCAGAATTCAGAATTCCTACCAGGCAGCAGCACCTTTACATCATTCCCACAACCCAGTATCCAAAACTGATTCTCAAAAACTTTTTTGGGGGTTGGATGTTTGGTTGATTTGGAGGGGGTGGGTGAGGTTTGGGGACTGTAGGATTGTTTTGAGGGGTTTTTTTATATTTTATTTTTCTTTCTTGGTCCACTTTCCACTTTGAGGATGTAATTAAGGTTCAAAGTCAAGAAAGAAAGGGAACCAGCTCTGTGTCAGCAATTAGCTCAACATCCTGTTAATATCCACCCATAATCTCTCCCAGTCTAGGCATGTAATCTACCTGAGAGGTAGATTAATTTTCCAGTGGTTGCCTCCAACGGGTTACCAATCTCTATTTCTTGTTATATATTTAGTTACACGGGCATAATGTCTCCTGAGAATACACAACCAGGTACTACAGTTCACCTCCATGAACTCCATTCTCTTTATAGCAGAGCTTGTACCTGCACACGAGGAATATAAGCTTAGTTAGAAATGAGAAGCCATATTTCCCCATGCACTAGGACATACTTTACTTTACATATTTAAAGAAAAATACAACTGAGTACAAACAGCTAGAATTAACCTCAAAAGGTTTTCGGGATTTTTTTCCTTCCAGTGTTTTTACTTGTTAACAAATCAAGCTAGTTTCACAGTCCCTAGGTGTCAGTTCTCAGAAAGAAAAAAGATCAGCAAGTTATAGCCACAGCTTTTAACAAGTTCTCGAAGTTCCATAATACCTCATAAAACAAGTATCATTTACATCCCCACCACCCAGCACAAATCCATATTGAACATGTGCCACAACAGCAAATGCACACCATTTCCCTTACAGCACTGTTCAGTCAAGTCAAGCTGATATGAGAGAATATGGTACCCCACATTTCCATTTTTTCCCTTTTCCCATCCTCAGTGATGACAGGTATCAGGTCTGTAACCCAGCTTTGTCTTGAACAACCCTCAGGCAAACACTACTGAGTCTGGCCTTGCAGACATCATGAGGGACTTCACCTGCCACTGTGGTAGGACAGTTCCAGAGATTCTGGTAGCCATAATGATTGGGAGACAGATAGGCAATTCCCATTGCTCTCCCAGTGTCTTGGGAAAACAGAGATTAACATCAAACCACTAAAAAGAGGTGACCTAAACGCTAAACAACATCCTACATCCTCGCTGCTGACAGGTCTATTCATTTCAGAGTGGACAGGCTCTATCTTACTAATAGTTTTCTCTATTTATATACACACTCCCTAGCACACACACTCATACACACACACACACATGCAGGTTCTCATTATCAGACAATGGCTGAATGACCGAAGGTTAAGAATCACTCCTATCTCTTTTTGCCTTGTTGATATTTTTTAAACAAAAATCAATTCAATGTATGTATCATTTATAGAAGTTGTTTTTAAATCAGCTGCTCCACACAGGGATTGGGAAGGTAATGGCTCTGCTGCAAAAAGAGGGAATAAAAGCTCCCAGGCTCCCAAAGGATGATGTATTCCACACTCCCCAAATAAAAAAGTGAGATTTAAAAAGTGAGGTTTCTCTTGCACACAATAGTTAATAATCTGGATTTTTCTTTGCTGCAATATTATTTCACTGACAGAATTTACTGGCAGTATAAAATGTAGGAGAATATTTTATTCTGCATATATTTTGCACCTCCATCTCTTTTGCATCCTATTTCTCTTTCAGTACATAGAGTTTAAGGCTTTGCAGCATTTACAATCCTTTATTTTATGTGTCCAACATAACAGGTACCCAACTGCAATAAAAAATAAATAATTACAGTAAGAATAGAAGGACGTTTTCTCCTCAGCTGCACATCAGGCACTTGAATTTAGGTGAAGTCTCTGTGCTTGTAGAGTCAAGACTTGAATTTCTGGTCATGGACAGGTCACTGACAATACAAAAGGAGAGCAGTGCTGTGTTGGGATAGTGAGGAAGAGCCAAGTCCAAGACATACCCAGCAGAGGTCAGGCTAAACCAAAACTTCATTATCATCGTGGGTCCTAAGAAATTGTGTCTTAGGTCCTTCTCACTGTTTCCCCTCAGAATCAAACAACAAGTATTTTTACAGTGTGACAGATACCTAAGAATTACTCTGAAAATCAATTTAAAACAGCAAAGACTTAAGTTTGTTGGACAAAATACCCTTGAAAAAGACTAAGACAAAAGCATCTGACACTAAACATTTAAAGAACTCAGTATTATTGTTGGGCAAAAAGGTATTAATTAAATAAGAATGAAAATCCACTGTAGCAACATAAACAAAACATTGTACATGCTCTCCAAGAGTATTTCAAGTGAATTTTGCTGCAATACACAAAGCATAGTAAATGCTTCTAAAAATATGCACTGATATAAGTATTCATAATGACAAGGGAAATCACAAACGGTCTCAAGAGTTTGGGAGTCATCTGTCCACAAAATCAAAACAAAAGCATCATGTACGTGTGTCACTGTTATCGCGAGGAGGGAGAGAGAATGAACACTGACTCGATCCAGGAAGTAGGGACAAGAAGCTTTTTTTTTTAAATTATATAGCGCTCCTTTTATACTTTAGTGTTCTGGCATGGTGTAAGGTCATTGGACCTCTAGTCACCCACCTCCTAGGGTGATTGGTCAAATTCTACAACTGCCATTTCAAAATATTTCTCTAGTCAGTATCATAACAATTCTACAAACAACTGCAGGTGCAAGACAGAAAGAAGAGTTTACAGAAAACCATAACATTGTTTTGAATAGCCTGTGTGGGAAAGACAGAGCTCTCATGAAATGTTACAGTCTCACAAAATACTGCAGAAAGCTGGAAAATTTCTCTGCTGAAAGCTTTTCAGCATCCATATATGTGATTTAGCACATAATGCAAAAATCAGAAGACAGAAAACACTTAAAACAAGACTCATGGAGATAGAATAAAGTAAGCCTGCATAATGTGTTCATATGCATGACAAAGAATCTACATAGGCCCCCACAGCTCTCAATTAAAAATGTGAAAATACTACAAAAACCTAACAAAGGAGATGAAGTGTTCAGTATCCCAGTAAGTCACATTGAAATAAACTAAATAGTACAGAATGTACAAAAAATGCACAGAAAAGTTAAAAAATGCAGAATCAAACTTGTCTGTGTATTTGTGATATGTACACAGACATGCAAACATGCATTACTTGTTAAGTAAACTTTTCTTCTACAGTCAACGTAAGTGTTGGGAGGGAGGTTCAAAACATGTGAGTAAGATTTTAGCACAGGTAAGATGTTCAGTAATATTTCTTATGACAGCTAAACTAGAACATTGCAGACAATGCTAATTACACCCTGAATATTGTTTGAATCGAGGGGTTTGACACATCATCCAACATTAAGTATGGCAGGCAGCAACACTGCATTCCACAGGGGAAGACATGAGAGCTGTTACACAGTCTCTACCTTAAGGAAGCAAAGCGCCCCAAGTTTGACCTAAGCAGTTGGTAGGCAGTGGGTCGTTTATGCTTAAAATGCCTAAGTTTACAATCCAAGGCAGTGGATTTTACAATCTTTCTTGCTGCAGCACAGACACACAGCTTGCCAGGTTACACTCTGGTCTCCTTTCGCTGCTGCCTCCCAGAGAATGTTAAGATTGGTGGAGGCAACTTTGGATCACCTCTGGGCTTCTCCCCTTGCCCTGCTCTGTGGTCTCAGAAAGGTTTGATTACAACTGTCTCCCTGAAGCTGCAGCATGCAGAAGTCCCATCCCAGAATATACCTTCTTTTTTCCTAACAGTCACCCTACTCAGAGCTTGTGCACTAAAGGCATCCCTAAAACTGCTTTATGGTCTCTGCACTGAGGACAGTATCTCCAAGCAGATCACAGGCTTTGCGATACAACTCTATTCCTCTTGTTCCACATTAAGGGGACACATGCAGTCCAAATGTTTTCAATGACTGTATTTATAGCAGAACTAGAACTGGCTTGCAACCTACCTGTATTGATATTTACACTTTGCTGAAGGGCTGCTTTCAAGTCTTGGCTGTGCAGAAAGTTTAAAAGAAAATGTCCCACCTCAAGGGAAATATATAACGCAATACAGAGTTCCGAAATCACTGCTACATTATTACAGGACACAGAGTTTTATCCATATAACAGATGCACCAACTTCTCAGCTCTGATTAAGAAAGAAAACATGGTCATGTAAAAGGTACTGCAGGGATGCCAAAAATGGTTCTTTTCTAAATGGAATCCACATTAAACATGGCTTCTTTAGCATGCAACTTCTGCAAGGATGGAAATGACTACATCCGATATCCTAGAGAAGTAACTTACAGAATGTTATATTTATTAGTTCAACAATAGTTTCAACTGAGGATGAAATGAAATACAAATGACTAGTAAATACTACCATTACTCTTTAAATACCTCTTCTGCAAAGTCAGAATCAATTACAGCGATTGCAAAAGCTGGAACAGCCTCCCTCATGACCTGAAAACTGTCTACTAGAACTTGAGATGAAGTCAAAAGGGAGACACAATTCGTGTCATGAAAACAAGACAGACAATACCAGTGCTCCTCCAGACATGGCCCATTCATCTGTGCATCCTGCAGACAATTTTTCTTCTATCTGCTATGCCAGCCACCCTTGTTCCATCTCGCAGCTAGTGATTAATTACACTTCAGTGCAGCAATTCATCCAAGTCAGACCTTTGAAACAGAAAGACACTGTGGGAATCTTATGCTTTGCCTTTTAAGTGCTTTCCTCTACTGGTAAAACTAAAAGTAATAAAGCCACATGGTATCAAAAGGTAGTATTTCTGACTGTCTTGTGGTACAGAGAAAAAAACCCAACCTGTTATGCATCTTCATATTAAGTACTTAGCTGTCACTTATCACATCAATGTTCAGTGAAAGTTTCCTCAATGGAAGGGAAACACTTCAAATCCAAACCTATAACACACATGATACAAGCAACACTGTTCTGCAACAATGTGTGCTGATATCCCAGCTTAGTCCTCGCTGCACTTTGCCAACCATGGAAACGTCTAGTTGCATTCTGCTTTTCCAGTCCAGAACTCCTTGTACTGCTGCTATCACCACTTCGTTGTATCCCTCCATGCTCTTTTCGACAGCTCTTGTTAAAGACTAGCCAAAATGTAAACCTGGTTTAGACAGGCAAATCACCTCATTCATACAAAGACAATCTTCAAGCCTGCCTCAGTAAATTAAACTTACAAGAAAATACTGAGAAGCATTCCCATGGGCTCATCTGAAATGTGGTGCTAGCTAAGAGATGCAGCCCTGAAAAAGTCCAGCACAAGTCCACCTTGGGAGGCAAAATACACAGGATTTGGGAACAGGGCAGTTTTTTCCCCTTCTGCTTTGTTTATTCTTGCCAATGTCACTACATACTTTCTTGGGTTATTCCATCAACAATCACAAAACTGCATGAAAAATGTGATCAAAGACACAGAAGTGTTATGCAATCAATAAAATCATTATTTTTTTTGCAACTAAAGCAGTAAATGGCTAGATTTAACAAAATACTCTTCTAGGCGAGATCATTAATGACAAAATGAGTAGTCCTTGAATTAGGAATGCAATTTATTTTAGCATGGGCTTCAAGCTTTTGCTTAAAGCCAGTGTGATCTGCATGTACTACTCCCCAACTAAATTAACAGAATTTACTTTGATTTAAAAAGCATTGTTTGAGCACAAAGATTCAGCTCCATTTGAGAGGAATGGCATGGCCTCACAAGGAAGAGGTTGGACTACAATGACCTAGGATCCCTTCCAATCTGAATTTTTCCTATGATCTTGACACTCAAGGTGTTCAATCAGATGCCAGTCTGTACAGGCTATTCGAATGACTGGAGGCAGGGTCTGGAATTCAAGACCTGCACACTCCTATTGACCATAATATAAGTTTGTATGCCAAACTTCTTACACATGGCATGCAACATTCAACAGCAATCAGCATCAGTCTCAAATTTGCCAATTCTGATATACCTGTATCCTTTGACTCATGCTATCACCTTGTATGTGTTAGCAACAGCTGTTCAAGTAACAAAAGTGTAAAATGTGGCCTTAATGCCATTAACTTACGTGTATTTTGAATAGAATATTTATAATGAAAAATCAGAAGTCAAATCTAAGTAGAATTCTTGTTACCATTCCTAATGCATCGTTAGATTTTGATAGTGATGCTACACAGTTTGTGCATGTTTGGGATTTTCTCCTTTGTTTTGCTAGCAGGACCAGGGAAGTCCCAGGGCTGAGACTGGTGGAGAGGCAGTGTTCCCAAGGACTGTACAATAGAGCAGTGTTTCCCAAAGTAGGTTATGTGAAGGACGATCAGAAAGGCATCAGAGGGAGGGGTGACTATGGAAAATATGGATGATGTCATCCTCAGCACAAGCAGATCTTTGAAAATATATGGCAGTGATTTATTTTCCTAGTAGAAGATAAGAAGCTATGCTTCCAAAGCTGGGAATGTGCAGATCTACCCCAGTGTTTCCTTGTTTCATTGAATCCTTTTAACCAACTAGTTCTGGAAACATGGACAACTTGGTTATAAATGGCCACGTGCTCAGCCTTTGTCTTAAGCCTATGCCCAGATGACCCATTTTACACATTTCAACCAAGAATAAAGTGACCTCATTTTCAAAAGTGCTGAGCACCAGCTGTTCCTATTGTGTTCACAAACCACACTATAGGTTCCTGTTTTCAAATTCTTGACCTGAAAAGAATTTTGAGGCAACAGAGAGATTATATGCTCTTCCACTTGCAATATGCCTATTTATTTTAGTTCACATATTAAAGTCTGAGCAAACTACTTTAAAATCCTGAATGCACTAAGTAAGAACAAGTACTCTTGCCACTAGAACTTAAGTGCAACGTAAGTGAGCCACGTGATTTAAAAAAAAATATTTTTTGCACAGAAGAATGACTAGATTGAAAGTCAGAGTATTTTGACTTTCACTCTTAGTTTCTTTTTTGTTTTCTTTCTTTCTAATGAATGACCTAAAAATGGGGGAACAATAGCATCCCAGATGCTACACCTGAATTTATATTTCTGGGATTAAGTTTCTTTGCTACCTGCTACATAAAATTAGGTCAACAAATTCAAGATCATTTTACTATAGTTTTTGGCTCCATAACAAACAAGTATTTTGTATTTTAAACTGTTACTTAAGTAGTTTTAAACTGTTACTTGAACATACCACTGTCATCTCCAGACAAAATATCACATTGCTTGTGCAAACAATAAATACAAGTACCTTATATCTCCCCATAAAGCTTCAAATAAAAAACCATAAAGCTTCAAATTAGCAAAATCAACAAAACAACTTACCCACAAATCACAAAATGAGTCATGCTAATGATCAGTGCACAATATTTGGTTTTGATTTTTAAAATAAGCTGGTTTTTAATTAAAAGATAGCAAGAAAACCTCAAAATACATTGAACTTGCTATGACTTCTTGTTGATCTCTACTGAGAAGACACTGATTTGCATTGCACTGCTTCCCAGTAAAACATCCTATGTGTGAGGAAAGCACCACTACTTTTGGGCATAAGTAAATGAATCCATATAGAGACAATACATAAATGCACGCCACCTAGTAAAAAAACCCAAAACCCCATAAATATTCTCTCTCCAAATACAGTATTTTAATTTTCACAGTAACTTGAAGAGAAATTGATTGTACTCCCAAATCCAATAGATCTTGATACCTTGCTTATGTTGATTAGTTAGAGTACTGTTTTGATTCCCTTGTAAAAGTAAACTTGGTCTTGCTTTGTACTTCTAGCTCTGCCTGTGTTTTATGACGGCAGAAAGCAAAGTCGGGGAAGTGAGCTTTCCTGAAAGCAGAGTCATTGGGTGGGGCCAAGCACCCAGAAGAGGGGAGGGTGAGATAAAGGCAGGAGGGTTCAGGGTAAAGGCCAGGAGCAAAAATACTTTGCTATTGCACAGATGGACTCTCATCTCTGAGAACCAGAGGTAAAGCAGACATACTAGTAGCTCAAAATCAGTGGTTTAATATGGTTTTCTGAAATTCTCCTCATACTTGCTGACACTTTACAGGTCAAACTGCCTACAAATGCCACAGGAAACTATCTGAAAGTTGCTGGTAAAGTGCACATGAAGAAGTAAAACTTTTATTTTATTTTGAAAATAATTTAAAATAGGGATGCTGTCAGATCACCAAAAGTCCTGAGATGTATGAAGCTGTTTGAGCAGACACCACAAGATAACAGTAAAGGAAACAAATAAAAATGGTCTCTTTCTCTTGGTGACACAGTCTTTAAAACACAACTCATTTCCTTGGTGTATGGAAGATTTGTCAGTGACTTTTTGAGAAAAAATGGCTATAAATCCCATAAAAAACAGCTTATAAATCCCTTCACACATCAGTACTTTTGGCTTCACTTGTTACATACTGCTGATGCTCTGAGAATCACCAGAAAGCACATCCCACCCTTGACCTCCAAAGCCAGACCACAGTATTTCCAAGCTTTGCACTAGTGCCAAGGCACAGAGATTTGCTAATGTCACAAGAAGAGCTGGCTGGCCTTGTTTGATGAACTATCCTAAGAAAAGCTATAAATTCAGTATTAATTTGTTCCTTAATGCTATTCTTCCATGTAAACTATAGCTGCAATCACAATGAGGTCATCTTCTATAATCATGAATGCAAGGACAAGCAATGTAAGATTCCAACTTTTGTGATTCATACACTAAAAGAAAAAACTATACAGCAAACATGAATTTCTTATCTACAAAAGCAGGTTATGCCTCCTTTTGCTTCTCAAAGAACAAAACCAATACGACAAACCCACCTATACCAAGAAATATCTGAGCATAACTATGATTTCTAGGTCTCTTTAATCAAGCCATATATATATTCTTTAAATGATCTCACTGCTGCTCTGAACTGGTTTCAGGCAGCTTTTACAATTTTACAACACAGCAGTAGCCATGAGACATTCAACAAATCAGCTTGCACTCTTCTCATCCTTTCACAAATGCTTGGTCAGACAGGCTTGGTGGCAGGCCATCAGCTCCTTGTGCAGGGGGTCTCAGATCCCACCACCTTACCCCTGACTATGCTATCCAAACCCTTTCTGGCTGAGAAAGAGCTGACAAGAGTGGGGGCAGAGGATTTACACTCATGTAAGTGTTTCTATACAAAAGACTTCCAAAAATGGCAAAGTTGAGATGCAAGTACTAAAGAGAAGGTTTAAATGCAACTACCAACATCATTGCAATTAAACTCATTAGACTTTGGCCTTTTCCTTCTGACTACTTTTGTGTCTTCAAAGATAAAAGTAGGCAGGCCAAGAAAAATACCCAAAATGCTCACACATAAAACCCAGCTGTTTAGCATATTTCATTACCACACTGACTTCAAAAATACTGAGCAGCTTAAACCTGCAAGCCACTTGGCTTTAGCTAGAGATAAATGCCTGAGATAAGAGAGGTATAATTGTTCAATGTAATACTGTAGGATGTTTTATATAAACATTTGCTAACAGTGCACTTCATATATTTCACTTCAGTGTTGTGAAGTGCTGCTGAATGTTCCAACTTTATTTATGGCCTGCTCCTTTAATATTTACACATCCAAGGTTCCCCTTGATGCTGAATTAAATATACTATCCTAGCTTCAAAGTAGAAAGGAGCATTTATGCTTTGCAACAGAGGGCATAGCCTACAGGTTTTCTAGCAGTTACATAGCCTATTACTCTTCACTGCTGAAAAGAGGAAAGGGGAAAATCTGAGAAGAATGTGTTAATTTGTAAGTGAAGAGAACATGAAATTTGGATTAAAAATAGCTTTTGCATTTAGTAAAATGCTTTGGGTTTGACCATAGTTTTTCTATAAGCTAACTATTAATGGAATTAAAACATTTGAAATTAGGGTCTCCACAGAGGAGACACGTTTGTAGACTTCCTGGAGGGTTTGGTTTCATGATGGAATGCGTGGTGTGACACTGCTGTCTCTCTCAGCACTGCACTGTCAGTTCTTCCACATCATAGCTCTTGAACAGCCTCCAGCAAACTTGACAGAGAGGGGAGCAGCCTCAAAAGTCTTATGTTCCCACAAGTCTTGGTGACCCACCACAAGGTGTACTGAGGAAAGACTGAAGCCAAAGCCCAGACATACAAAGAGGCATCAGACTACCTAGAGAGGAGAGATGAGAGAAAGGGATGGAAAACATCTCACAAAGGCTTTCTGGCTTTTTTTTGCTTTAATAGCTGGTTGTGAGTAACTACCACGGCAAAGTCCTGCAGCCTCTACTCAGAGAAATCTCCCTTTGAACACTTCAGTTTTCTGCCTGCTTTTCTGCTGTAAAATCAAGGGGAGAGACTGCCATATTGCAATGACAGCAAGGCACAGGTCAGGATCATGGGACGCAAAGGTAAACTCTGTGATGTCACACCAGCGCTCATTTCAGCAAGGCATGACATCTCACCACAAAACCTGGCACCTTGCCCTGATTTTAGGCTAGTCTACAAGTAATACTCAGCAGTAACCACTTCTGGCTCCAGTTCTTCCCCTTCTGTCACCTACATGCTTTTGACATAAGTGCCTCAGGATCTTCCCCTTCACCTGAGCACCAAGAGCTGTAGACCCCCCCTTTCACCATTGTGCAAGCAGGGGATCACCAGCCTATAAGCACATGAGAGACCACAATGAGAGCACAACTGCTGCAGTAGCAACACCATTCATTTCAATGATAGCTACTGCAAAGATAGGTATGGTATTGCTCCACGTCAGCGTGACACTCTCCCTTTACATCAGACAATTAGGAATAAGCCAACACCACTAATAAATGCAGGACTAAAGCCTGCTGATTTTCATACTGCAAATGATCCTTGGTCTTCCCTGAGCATCATCAAGTGAAGTCCAATTTTATTGCCTGGCCCTGTCTACAGAAACTACTCTACTGTTGCCAGCAATGGACTCAAAGGTCTTGCTTTTGCTCTCATGTTACAATAAACTAGCAATAACTCAGTTAAAAATCAATAGAATTGTACTGGTATACAAAGAAGAATCTGACCCCATGGTCTATTAGGTCGTTTTTAATGGTCCTACAATTAGAGAAACCAAATTAAACATTTAACATTTGACCTTTGCTGCTGCTTCTAAATTAGCTAATAGAGATTAAAAGCACATACTTTTTTCAAGAGTTCACAAAATAAAGGTTTCAAATACTGTAAAGGACATTTGATATGTGTTCATTGTGCACTAGAGTTTAAAATGCTTTTTTTTTTTTTTAAATGTGGAATAGTAGCTTCAGACTCTCAAAACATGGACTTCGGAGGTACTCTGATTAAACACCCACTAGATAGTTCGACTGGATCATGGACTAGAGTGGACAAAAGTCAATGTCCTGTGAGAATCTAAGTGCTACAACGGTGTTTAAGAATACTTCTGCAGCTAAAACAAGAAGTGACAAATTCAAAGACTGCTGAGAGGAAATTTCTCAGGGTTTTTTTTTTTTTAACTTAGGTCTATTATGAAAATTTAATCATTTTTTTATCATATTTACTGTTTTATATCCTATATTTTCTACCATTTGCATTGTTTTTTCAGTGTTTATATTTTATTCTTGCTAGGAAACACATCTCCAGTATCAGTTACAATTACTAACAGCATGCACATCTAAATAAACACCTGCAGATGTACACAAAGCATAAACAAAATACACTCACACTGGTATAAAACCCAGTCTCCTCAAATAAAACATGTTAAATGGATGTGCTCTGATGTTACATTAACAAGTAATATATAAAACCTTCAGAAGGGTGGAGATTAAAAAGAGCAGTCTTAAAAAGAATAGTCTGAAAAAGAACATACGTATAAATATATACATATAAAGTAAAATGATATATAACCTGTATGAATATGTTATAGCCCTTAGCACATGCAGCAAAGTTATTTCGTACATATACAGCAAAAAGATGATTCCCGTGAGCATCAGTGAATGTGCATAGAGGGTCTCTTGGGAGGGCTGGACTATGTGCAGTGCATACACAGACAATCTCTGGAAAATCACCACATACAATTGTCTCCCTCCACATCTACACAACACCCCTGAAATTTATTTCAGAAAGTACGTTTCTGTGATGCTGGTCTATGAACTGACAGGGCTTGGGGACATCATTTTGATGGATACTTTGGCAGCTCTGCAGAGAGACAACGGTGACTCTATTCAGCTCTACATTCTACCAATGTTTTCAAAAGCAACTCATTAAGCACATGGACAGGGTCAGTTCAGGCCCATATGAAAATCTAGATATGTGGATTTTGAAAGCCACGCAGTCCAATTTATCAGCCTTCAGAGATGCTGAACATTTGTCTCCTGCAAAAAACAGCACTTTTACGGAGACACCCAATGTGTCACAAGCTCAGGAAGCCATGCTGGAAAGTTATGGCCTTTAGCTATTAGCTGAACCAAGACTGATCTTGTGAGCCAGCCAATGGCTCCAAAATAAGGAAAGAGGATACCTTGGAGACACGAAAAATTAGGACCCACTTTTGCAGCATTTTCTCAGGTCAACTCTGTCTTGAAACAGCAGTTCTGCTTTACTAACAAGCAGAAGACTTGGAAACAACTCATGCCTTGGCACCAGATCCTGCTTGCTATTTGAATCAAGAGTTGACATTTTTGGAATGTCAGGAGTTGATATAACAAGAAATTCCTGCTTAATGCAAGCCTTTCATCTAGGCATGTGTCACCTTCAAGATGAGATGGCTCATGAGGCCCAGAATTCAGAGGGAAAGGAAAGGAAGGAACTAAGGGAAGAAAACTACGTGAAAGGAGTAAATGGAATTACAGAAATAATTAACAAATGCTTCTTTCATTACTTCAGTGGAGAATGTGTGATGACATGAATCCTATTAATATCCCAGTTACACAGCTCTGGAATGAGTATGTTGTGTTTGGAGTGATGGGATTAATGTCGCCTCTTGACCTAACAGATGATCTGCTGTTCTTCTACCACCAAAAATACCAAGAACTTCAAAACCTCCTTCACATATGCATATATTCCTCATTATTAGGAAAAGCAACAAAAGAGGACATGATGAGACCTAATGCTAGTTTAGTATGCCAATGCACACAACTCGGGGCTGCCACAGGACAGCTCCCCTCATGCAAGGCGAGCAGTTGTCACTCCCCTAACACTGCCTGGTATCACAGAGTGTACCTGCAAGTGAAACATGATGAGGCCTGCTGAACAAACTGTATTGCCTGAACCAACTGGCAAAGGATGGGAAGCATGCCGGGGGGAGCACCGCACGCACTTGCTTTCTCCTTCCACTTCCTTAGACATCTGTTTGTGGCTATAGCTGAACACAGCAGAGTGGGCAGTACAGACTTGGGTCTTAACTGGCAAAGCCACTCTTAGGTTCTTACTTGTTGCTGGAAAAACTGCTAATGAATGGCAAATCCAAAACTGCTATTGAATGGCAATGTATACCAGAGCAGGTTTTAGATTTTTTTTTTCTCCTTGCTAGTCCCCCACAACAAAATAGCCCTCCCGAAGTTATGCACAGCAATCACATACATGCCTCCATCCATTCAGGAGTACATGAAGAGGTCAAATGCTCTCATCTGAAAAGCTGGGTTTGAAGCTAATATGTTATTAGAGATAAAATGACACTTCCCATGGGCAGCTGTGCTGTCAGACAATTTTGACACACCTAGTACTGACAAAGCCTGGTTTGACACCAACCCACTAGTAAAATTCAGTATCAACACCTTTTTGTATGCTTTCTCACTGCTTGATACACACAATCCTATTCAAGCGCCACATTAATTAGTGAATGAATTATGATGACACAGACATGTTGAGCTTTTTACCTCAACTCTTTTAACTTACCTTTTCATGATTTAACTCTTAATGCAATCTACAGTGAAACACTTCACTGTACTTAAGTACATTGCTGTAGGTGTGAAAAAGGGATTGCTGTTAGGAAAAAAAAGAATAACCATGAAAAGCCAAGAGTACTGTATTGTAGAGCCTGTTGCTCTGTTTGGAACAACCAGCACTGCAATGAAAACTGAACGAGATTAGCATCTGGTAGGCAGAAAAAAAGTTGTATCAGTTTTGAAAGGAGCTCAGAGACATGCAAGTGAAGGAGCAATGGTGCTGATTTAAATACAGCCAGTTTAATGACTTAAATTGAAATCTAAGGGTGAGCTGGTGAAAGTGAAGCATCCTTCTCGTGACCAGGACACATCATCAGCCTTCTCTGGCAGAACAGCAACTCTGCCCACAACTCCTCTTTTTGTGCTCTGCCATCACACCCGCCCTTGTTTCTGGTAAACCTGCCCCAGTTTCTCTAGCTGTCCAATCTGTGGCCCTAATTCAAAGGCAGACCTCAATTAAAAGGGAGCATGACTCAGCAGTTACAGCTACGTCCTCCTCAGCCTTTCCAATTCTCCTATGTAGGCAAAGAGTACGTGCAAGAGAGACGGGTACGTGCACTGCTCGTGGAAGGAGCACTGGTGTATGTTAAGGTTTCCTACCCAAACAGTCAACCAAAGCTTTGTGCACTTCTCCCACTAAAGGACAGAGTCAGACCCTTGGGGACTTAAGGTACATTCTCATGTAGAACCATTAGCATACACACACAGAGCACAGGCTCACTACATATCCAATTAAATAAACTTACATAAATCATATTTTACTGTGCTGCACAACAGGCAATGTGGCTGACCACATCTGGTGAAAAGTTATTGTATGTGGCTCTAAAATAAACAATACCTCATATAGCTACTCCAACCTCTTGTGAAAAGAAGTAGTTAAGAATGTGATTTTTAAAGTGAGGTTTCTAAAACATGCCTGAATTTTACACCCATGGTTACTGAAGAATATTTCTGCCATTAAAATAATTACACAGACTGAACCTAAGATTGACTCAGAGGAAAGTGCCTCGTGATTTTAGCAAAAAACAAAAACTGCACAATGTTTCATTTAGAGATGGCTATATATTTTTCCAGAGAAACTGGAAGAAGTTGTTCAGAAACTGAGACTTCATTAGAGCTGGAAGAAAAAAAAAAAAGCAGAAAACATTTTTTGCTTCTCTGTTCTGTGAAAACATTTCAGTCAGATCCATTCCTATGCAGACATCCCATGCAAATACAATTTCAAGAGTTCACTCTTGAAATTCAATGCTTATGGAACATTTGTATCTAAAGAGCAAGAAAAAACCCTACATCCATCCATAATGAAAGCAGAGACTAAAGACCTATTTGTAATGTATTACAAACACCTAAATATTCCCTGAAGATGGGCTTGCTTTATTTATAATTTTTGACTGGATTAGTGCAAGGGGAGGAGGTCAGTGCATGGACAGACAGCTAGCCAATCTGCTCCCACCCATGATCCCATCTCCTCATCAGTGAAACTGCCCTGCAACCAGAGGCTGAGGGATCGCTTGGGCCTTGGGTCAACTTTCCAGGGCCACTGGTATTTGTCCTCCACCTCTCAAAAGAGATGTGCTGCAGACATGCCCAGTTTACAGACAGAGGTTGCAACTGTTCCAAACGTCATGTTTAAGCCAATAAACTTCTCCTCCGAAGTTTCTGGCCACTCTAGTCACCCAGCCAGCAATGCAGTAATTACACCTAAAAGCACACATATCTGAAGAAAACCTTGTAAAAAATATTTCCGTTTCACTCTGTTTAAAAAAATATATCGTTTAAGGCTTACATGTAGTGAAACAGGGCACAGTATGGTCCAAGAATGCAAACTCTCATGAGAGCAGAATTTAGAACGTCCTATGAAAATGAAGAATGGTACTTCACTCTAAAATGCTGTGAAAATTTAAGAGGCAAAGTTAAGTACCACAATGAAATTTAGCACATCATCTTTACTGGCTTATAGGATAAACAGTCCAATTTATGGCATTTACAACATTATCACGTTTGGTCAGAAGTTCATCTACAAACTAGGTCACAGGTCATCAACAGGAAATTCATAGGAAATTATGGAGGAAATTAAAAGAACACAAATGGGCAAGCAAACTAGTTTATACAATCTAGGTTCTCCCAGCACAGCTTCCTGTGTTATGATGAACTCAGCTTTCATACTGAACTTTGCCCTTTCCAGGCCGCAGTAAGTAAGGATTTCTGAATTGTCTATTATACTCTCCAAGCCTCAAAATGTGGAGGTCAAATTCACTAAAATGAGCCATTGAGGTTTTTTTTTCTTTAAACAATATAGCTGAGAAAGGAAATAGTAACTAGAAAATAATTTTGAGATGTGTTTTGAGATCATTAAATACAGATTTCTCAATATTGGCACCTCAACAATGGGTGTACAAGATACTTCACTGACACAAATACCACAGTGAGGACAGTACCCTAACACAAGAAAACATTCTCATATTCCTTCAGTTCCAGCATCCCAACCAAACTGCACCTGCCCTCCTGATCTTGTTTGGGAAGATGACAAGTAGTGTCTGGGAGCCTGTTCTACTCTCACATTAGGCATGCTTTTCAAAATAAAATCCCTGGTCAGTAAGGCATAGGAAGAGACAGGGCTGCAGTTCATCTAGGTTATCTGGGCAACTTTTGAAAAGAAAAACTGCTTAACAGAAGCAGTTACTGCTTAATTGTTTAGAGCTGAAAGCTGAATGCAATGTACTGCCTATACCTCTAATGT
The DNA here is from genome assembly GCA_013397815.1 of Aleadryas rufinucha. Taxonomy (NCBI): domain Eukaryota; kingdom Metazoa; phylum Chordata; class Aves; order Passeriformes; genus Aleadryas; species Aleadryas rufinucha. The sequence continues at coordinate 943,354 of VZTH01002660.1, forward strand.
ATCACACAGAAACAAAAATTAGGAGTAACTTTGCAAGACAGATACAAAATGAAAGACTTGAAAGATGCCTCAGCTGTCTCTCTTCTCGCTCCTTAGTTAAGTAAAAAGACCTAGTATAAATGTGATCAACTTTTCCTTCATTCTTTTTCACAATACCCAAATACCCACATACGGTCCACAAAATAAAAGCAGTTCCTCAAGTTCTTTCTTACTGTGGTGCTTTCACACCCTATCAAATTCAATAAAAACACTGAGATCTGTTTTTTCAATATCACAACTTGAAACTTCTAGTAAATTATGCATTTGTAGCTATCTCCTGCAGATAGTATTTCCCACTGAAGCAACAAGAAACACTCATATACTTTAAAAATTATAGGAATCACATGATCTATAATTTGATGAAAAACAGAACTATTTTTGGGTTGTGAGGAGTTGGTTGACAAGGTAGAAGTGATAACAGTACCGAATAACACTCATTCCACATCATTTACTGCTGATATTATAAACAGGCTCTCTTTTTTGGCTTGTAGGAAGGTGAGATGGAAAATTCTAAGAACACAGTGTTGATCTGAACACAGGATTTCACTTGCAGAATGAGGACTACTATGTTCACACTGAATGCACCTATTACTGGATGTCTGTTCTACCCACCATTACCAAATCAAGGCCTGGGTTGAGAAAGGATCCTTTTTTGTGATGGGCAGTACTGCAGTATAAAACAAAGGAGGAAATTCTCCTACTGAACAGATTACAATCTAAGTGCGGAGAACTGCAGAAACAGTTAAAAGTACCCAGGAAAACAAAGTCAATGACTGATACAACTGGGAATACCTCCCGCACCTACTAACTTTCAAACCCAGAGATTTTAATCTCTCTTTGAGGGAAGGAAAAGGGAAAGTTGCTATCCTCTTTATAATGAATTCAAGCCTGCTGGAAATCAAGTTTTCTTGTTTCGGTTACCTTTTGCAGCCTGTTTAAAAGCTGCCAATACAGATCAGGATTCTGTCTAAACTAGACTGCTCTACCCACTCCATCATGCTGCACACCCAAATATACTTGCTGTAAAGCCAGGTCTTTCTTTTTCCCCGCCCCCCTCCACAGTCAATTTGAGCAAGATAATTCCAGCACCTATATGTCATCCAAGAGTGAGATACAAAACAGCATCAGTAGAGCAGCCAACTCAATAAAATATGCTGAAAAAAGGAAGCCAGTAGCTATAAACAACTTTCATACCCCTTCATAGCTACAGGCAGTCACTCGGGGGCAACAAACACTGGTTTGGGAGATTTTTGCAACTTCAGTATTCAAGCATTTTCCCTAGGACTACTCTGGTTGCTACTGGCCTTGATACTAAAAATTCTGCAAGAACATGTACAGACGAACAATTTCCTGATACTTCTAAAAAAGCTTTTAACCCTTATTTCTGCTTCCTATCCTATTTAATTCATCTAGAAAAAAAGACCTATAAATGAAAGTGTTCAGTTCAAGGTCAGGCACTCAGGTCTCAGTTTTAATGGTCACTATAATCTTCCCTCCTCTGACAAAAATTAAACCCAGTGGTTAGACAGAATTGCCTGAAATATTAATTAGACACTTCTTACAAGGGGCAATCTATACTTCTAAGCTCAGATTTACATTTACATCACCAAACCCATCAGATACCCAGTTTTGGTAATTTAATGGTAGCTTTGTCATTTAAACTGATGGAAAGTATAATGTCTTTCAAGGAAAAAAACCAAATATCATTAATATTGTGTTATTTAGCAATTCTTACACAAGCTCTAAATTAGTTGACAATTTTTGATCATGACTCTGATGCTGTCTGGCCACTTCCAACCATGTTAAAGCATGCTCAGGGGGATCCAAGAGTAACTGTACCTGAATTTTTTTCCAGCACTGCTTTACTTGAGTCGCAGCCCAGAATCTGGATGTTGATTCTGCTTTAATGCTGTTCACAGAGATATTCTACAACCTGTTATGGGCTATAAAGCAGAGTCACGCTAAAGAAGCTTCCCAGAAAACTGAAAAGAAACCCCCAGTTTTTGGAGGATTTCTACAACACGCTTAGCAAAATAGCATCTTTCTCGTCTTCATACCTGATTGTACTTGTATGTCTTTAAACTGTGCAAAGAATGTTACAAAGATGGCAGTTTACTCTGGGATGAACTCTCCAGCATACAAATGAAGGCCTATTGTTGCTCTCAACTGAGCAGGTCATCAGGCTAACCCAAGGTGATCTGCAGAATCCTCACATTTCAGCCCCCTCCAACAAATAATGCATTTTGCAAAGATGTGGCTGCTATTCAATTCCAAAATGGCAAGCTATTCAACACCCTTCAGGTTTATCAAGTGTTGCCATCAGAGTATAACTTCTACACCTGTGAAAGACTGGGAGCTACTTGTGATGAATCAGTACTGTGTTTGTTCTGAACCCTCGTCTATTCTTGAAAGAGGAGCCTCTTGTATCTTCAGTAGTCTATCATGATACCTTGTGTGCATACAGAAAAATTACTTCGATCACAGAACTACCAGAAAACACACCTAGAAATGTATTCACACGCAGACTGACACTCCAATACATATGTCAATGACAGCCTTCTGTGACCTGATCCTGGAGCACCTCTGTGCATCCCAACCTGGCCAAAGGTCCGAGCAAATCAGCAGAGAGAACATGGAGACTTTGAATGCAAGCAGGAACAAGGGGTTAGGAAGGAAAAATAACCTGAAACTTAGCCCTGCAGAGATGAGTGCTTTGAACTGAGACAGAAACATGAACAGGTCTAGGTAAGATAAGCACACACAGTCTTCTTTCTTTCTTGTATTCATTCCTCTTTGATTTTACTTCTAATGCCATACAGAAAAGAGACACACTGGATACCCATGCTCATAGGTCACAACAGCCAGGGAGAGCTGCTACTCAGGTACTCAACTGCAGTTTGGTCAGCTGAATGCACAAGCAGTGCTCGGGACACTGCCCACAGACTGGTCTAAAAGTGAACTCATGGGTACGCAGAAAATGTCTTGGTATCTGGTGGGCAAGGACCAGGCATACATGTGACATAACACACAGGCATGGGCACAGCACTGTTAATACCACTGTTAATGGAAGTTAATACCACATATACAACCGCAGGAATGAAAAACAGGGCTCCACAGAAGGAGAGAAAAGCTTGTCTTTCGTATTCTCCTAGGCAAGAAACCAGGGAGAAAACAAAAGTAGAAACTGTGCAAAAATGACTGGTCCATGAACTTGAACCAAGTTCGTGATCTGAAGACAGAGCACACTTAGATCCTTCCCCCATTTCAGGATGCAGTGAAAGTTCCTATTTCTCTGTCAAGGTAAGTGGATGTCACAGAGACCAAAAGGGACTGGAAAGACACAGTGAGTCCAGTAGCAACTTCCTAAGCAATAAAGCAAGCACAGCCCCTGAAGTAACTGAACAGAGTGACCCTCTCGGGGTTCACCAGTTCACCACAGCCTGAAGCAAAGGAGATAGAGCAGGATCCAGGAAGTAAAGTTGGTCCTACTAGCCACTGACACCCACACACTCTCAGTGTTTATTGTCCCAGTAATGGGTCTGGCCTCAGACAAAGTAAAACTACTCAGAATTCAGGGAGGCAAAGAGATCACATTACTGTTAAGAAGACGAATGGGAAGGTGTTTCTTAATACCACAATTAAAAAAAAAAAAAGAAGGCGATGCAATACTGATTATTCCATTAAATATTAATTATAATACAGCTGCTTTCAAGCTACAACATATTCCTTTAGATAACTGAATTAAGGGACAGGAGAACTGAATGAGCTTTGTGTGTATCTGGCACGTCTCAATTATGTTAAACTGAGTTCTTCAGTTCATGTGTAATCATCTCCAAATATTAATCTTTAGAGTTAGAGGTTCAAGCTTAAAAAGAAATAAAAATACTTAGGACTCTCAGATTTGCTCAGATAACTCCCAAGATCCTTCTTACTGTTCAAGGAGCTTGAAGAGTTTGTCCTAGACCTTTCATCAAAGATTCCTGAAAGAGAGAATGAGGTTATCTTTTCCTCCTACAAATTTTAATTTGCATACAGATACCATCGGCTGGATAGCAGGGTTACATACGTCTCTCCTTTCCCTTCTGCTTGAACTTGGTAATCAAACTCCAGTAACAGCAGGCAACACTGAGACTGAATTTTACTCTTCAATTTTGGAGGACTGAAACCTCTGCAAGGAAACTGTAAAGCAAAGAGCAGTAAAGTAACTGCATACTTTTCAGAAGGTAACCTCCACATGACCATGTTCTGGAATTAGTTTTTACCATTGCAGAAAGCTCTTCAGACATTCTTTCATGCTGTCTGTGTTAGACTGTTACCCTACACCACCTCCATCTCAAACTGACACGTTACCTCCAACATCAAAATTGTCAATAAGAGTAACTGAAGAAGGCTGCAGGAAAAGTTACTTCTTTCAAGAGCGTTACTCAGTTCTGGTAATATTTAATGGCTGGGTCAATCACAGGGTGCAGCTCCTCTCTCTGCTAAAACAAAATCCAGGATCTGCTTTTGTATTTAGAATGAAGAAAGGAAAAAAAGCAAGAAGCTTCCAATATTTGAAAAGCTATATATATTATTTCATTTAACTGTTTGGAGACCTCCTAAGTTGCATTAAGTTTTATCCTGCTTGGCAGTTGCATATGATTTCTTTATTTTCCCTTGAATTAAGCAGCAATATATCAGAAACTTCAAGTATATTTCCCCCTTTTCAGTAACACGTGCTGTATACATGTATATGAACTGTATTGGATTCAAACTTTCAGCGTCTCTTCTCACACAAGGTCAAAGCTTTACATTGTTGTAATTTTCTTTTTCAGTGTTTTTTCTCCAAGACAGTCCTCCACTGGGAAATTAATATTCTGCATGAACAATGAACTCCTTGCATGGCCTTTGAACCTAGTGGTTGCTAGGAGGCCTAAAGAAACCCTGGAGTACAGCCTATTTAATAGCACGTATCAAGAGATTATTCAGAAGCAAAAATGTGTGATTTTCTAAATTGTCTGCTTTTTTCCCTCCTTACTTCCATCTCCATTCATCTGTCAAACAATCTTTAGATTTCATATGAATTGCATCTGCATCAATTTTCTATAATTATGGGCAGTTTGTTCCCCGAGTATTGAAAATGTGACTGGCCAGCCACCAATGCTGCTTCAAATCAAGCAAATATCAAACTGCTCCTTACTCAGCTTTACTGAAAAGGCTGCTTAAAATCAGATGTGCTTCACCACTGTAGCATGAGGTTTGCACTTCCATTATAAACATGGTTCTGCTTAGAGACTGTATTTTCCTCATACAAAACACCATGGCACTGACTGCAGCACCATTACTCAGTATTTCTCTGTGCTGAAAGAAACATATATAGCTTCTCCATGCTCAATTCAGGCACACTTGAATATTAACATTTCAAGCTTTTCAGCATCTTCCTAAAATGAAGGTTGGTTGATTGTATGCATTTCAATATTTCCCCAAGCATAGTAATTGAGGCAAAACCCCAAGGTTTCTTTCCCACCCTCCACCCCCATCCCAAACAATGAGGCATTTAATTAAAAGATAACCACAACAATGCTAATGGTGATGAGGTTAAATGGTTGGATAAACAGAATGCAGCCCTCTGAAAAGCCCATGTGTTTCAGGACACTTTCTCCCCTACAACATCCTGGGTGACAAAGAAGGTATTTGTATTCCTGATCCCCACAATTTTTATGCCAGTGGACTTCCTACAGACTTCCTGCAAGGAAGAGAGCTTCCTTCAAATAGTAAGAAGTGTTTAGACACAGTAGCTATTCCTCCCAAAACTAATATTAGGAAAGGCAGTGGACAAGAATCCTTTAAAAAGAAATGAATGTGGCAACTATCCATTATGACAGAACAATTACATTTCCAGATAAAAGCCTATTAAGTTGTTGGTAGGGTTAAAAAGAAAACCAACAAAAGACCCCAACAAAACCAACAAATATTTGCTGATTTTAATTTTCAATGCATTCTTCCTCCAACAACTTCAGCAAATTAGTAAAACTTAACATGACATTTGTCCTTCATCTTCAGTTGTTGCAATTAAAATCAATGCACTCTATACTCATAAACAAGTGTTCTTGGTCTGGAGATTACTTTAAAACATCTATAGCAGATTAAAATTCTGTGCCCCCTCCTACCCCTCAAGGACACAGGTATCCGCCAACAAATGCAGGGTGACACATCTGATTCTGCAGATTGCTGGAGTTTGACTGTCTGGTTGGATTGTACCAATCTTGCCAAGATAAAGCTTTCACAGAGCCAGACCACTTTCCTGAAGAATTACAAACAAGCAAGAATCACACCACTTGGCACAAAATGCTCACATGAGCTCCTTCCCTTTTAAATATGGGCTTTCACACTGAAAGAAAGGCCTAAAAAGTACTGACTTCAACAGAACTGACACAGGGTATCTTACAGTGGGAATGTCAGGACATTCATCCAGAACAACAAAAATCTTTTCAATATTGTCAGATTCAGCTTTCCAGACACTTTCTGGTCCTGCAGCACCAACGGAACAAATCAATCACTCCACGACTACAACCATTCTCCTCTTCTTCAGCTGTTCAAGCATAAATTATCCTTGTCATTTCCACTCACTGTGTGACTTCCCAGGAACCAGAGCACCAATTGCCAAAATGGCACAATATTCTTACACAGGCAGATTTTTCAATAACATGCGTATTATTTCTCTTGTACTTGGGCATTAAAGAAAGAACAGTCATAAGACATTTTTAAAACATGAGAAACCAATCCTGACTAAAGAGATATGTTTATTAAGGCCAGAGACAGGAAAGTGAGCATATAAATGAAAACCACAATCTTTGGCTCAACCTTTGCAGCAGAAATGGGGCGAGAGGGGACAGCATACAGGACTGGAGACGTTTATCAGTAATGCATTATAAATACCTTCGTTTTCTCCTTTAAAGGAATCTGCCTACTCAACCTAAATTGTGCCTCAGAGGGAGAAACGTGCCTTTGTGATAAATTGGAATTTGTCATCACAATAATGAAACGTTAGGTCCTATCATCACAATAAACAGGCAGCATAAAAACAAAGGAGGTTTCCAGGATTTTCTGCCCTCAGCCCCCTCCCCATCAGCATTTTCCCAAGTCTTCTTTTGGGTGTTTATGAAATGCCTTAATTCCAAGACCATTAAGATGCATTTCTGGATGGAGCAGATTCTAACAGTACCGAGGCTTTCCAAAATCTCACCAGCACTCCATCGGAGGCCAAGCCTCTCCCTGATGCCTGCCTTTCCCTGCGCTGTTTTTTGTTTTGTTTGCGCTTTCTCTTTCCCATGCACAAACATGTTGGTGCAGTGTCCATTATTTCCCTACGGCCTTCCTTGAAAGCCACTGACAAATGAATATACATGCACGTGTGTGTTCCACCACATACACAGGTCTGGTCTCCTTCTACACCTCGAAAAACAAATGTAAATGTGTTTACAGTCATTTTCACCAACACATGCCTTGCCATTGCAGAAACAAGCACCTGAAAGCCAGGGAGTCTGCAACAAGGCAAGTGCGTCTGCAACCACAAGTAACCCTTTTCCTTTCCAAAATGGAAAAACACGAAAGCCTGATGAGTTAACTAGAGTTAACTGCATTTAAAGAGGAATCTGTGGGGGAGCAGTAAATATCCAGCACATGCTTTTACGCACAAAAGGCGCAAAGGGTTCCATGCTCCGCACATCCAGTCATTTTTGTCTGCTCTTCCACAACACAGAGATGCAACCGTTCCTCGCATACATTTATTTCACTCGACTAATAGATTTTAAACACCATATTGCGAGGACCCCGCTGTGAATCTTGCAGAGGTACAAAATGGTGGATGTATGCTTTTTTTTTTTTGCATTATTCATAACACCTCAGCCTCCCGATCGCAGGCTCCCCTCCGTACCACCAACACAGCCTTCCCGGCCCGACAAACATCCCGAAGCAGCCTCGCAATAAAGCTCTCTCGCATACACAAATTATGTTACAAACCTGATGNAACAACTCAGCCTCCCGATCGCAGGCTCCCCTCCGTACCACCAACACAGCCTTCCCGGCCCGACAAACATCCCGAAGCAGCCTCGCAATAAAGCTCTCTCGCATACACAAATTATGTTACAAACCTGATGTCATGTAGCCCCGTGATGCCTGGGAAATAAAAGCTGGGGGGAAGTGCTTGTGCAGTCGGTAGTCCTTCTCGCTGCGGGACCTCATGCGGTCTGAGGCCCGGTCGGAGAAGTCGGAGCTAGGCCAGGCCCGCCGCAAGGTCGTACTCCGCGTCTTCTTCATCCTGAGGATGCCCGAGCCTACTCCTCCCGCCGCAGCATGGGTCAGGGGTGCGCGCTGCCGGGCATCAGCCTAGCGTGGGCATCGCCGGGGCGCAACCTGCGCGCATCTCGCCGCTCCCTCTTCTAGGGCGCCAGCCGCAGGTCCCTTCCTTTTTTTTTTTTTTCCCCCTCGAATGATCCAATTTTACACACGTCCCACAATGCATTACACTTCATTTGCAATCGGTCCGGCTTATAGCTCCCAGATTTGCGTGGAGGAAAGGCACGTTATGTGGCTTCTCAGGCAAAAAAAGGAATGGGGGGGAGGGAGGCTAGGGACGAGAGATGTGCAGCGTGGGAGCTCGGGGGTCCCGAACAATGGCCCAATTCAGCCCGGCCGTGCTTAGCCAACTGTGAGCCCCGACACAAAAGGCCCAAACAAACGAGGAAAATCCCGCGGCCGCCGGCTGCGACCCCGACCGCGGCGCGCCCGGCGCTGGGGAGGAGGCGGCAGCACCCGGCACGGCGGGAGGAGCGGCGGGAGGAGAAGGAGGNGCTAGTCCCGCCGGACCCGTGCTAGTCCCGGCGGGATCCGCGCTCCCCCGCGCGGCACCGGCTTGCAGGCGCCCGCGTACAAAGCCCCGCGCACGGCAGGGACCCGGCCCCCTCTCGCCCGCTCCCGCTCCGCCTCTTTTCCGTCCGTCCGTCGTTCCTTCCTTCCTTCCTTCCTTCCTCCCTGGCGGTGGCGGCGGAGTGCCGGGGCTGGGTGCACAGCGCCGGGCACCGTGCACCGCCGGACTGCGGCCAGCGGGCAGGGGGAGCTGCGGGCAGGGCGGCCTTGCTGGCCGGGCCCTGGCCATCGGCCCCTTCGGGCACCGCTCCCGCCCCGGGCCAGCCGCGGGGCGAACGGACACAGGCGAGGGAAGGGCGCCGGGAGAGATCAGCATCCCCGGGGCACCCCTGCGCAGAGCCTGCGGGGTTCACCCACGCATATTCCGCCGCCTTTCCCCATCGGCGCCTGAAGAACTGTCTCTCCCCAGGAGGGTCTAGTCAGGCACACCGCCACACTGAAAACCCACCACACTCCACATGGATATCCAGGACACCCGGCCTGCCCCCCTCACTGGCGGGAGGGGTGTTGCCCACCCTCTCACCACAGTGGCTCACACATCTACGCCCAGAGCACCCTCTTGACTGGGTCTCGGCCACCTGGGCATTTTATGAACACTGGTTAACCAGAACTGTGCAAAGGAACCCGGTTCATCCCCTGCGAGACAGCTCTGAGCACGGCTGGTGTCAGGTGCTGCCACCGTTACCAATGGGGATAACTGCAATGCAGGCGTGTGAAAATGTTGCTTTGTGCAGCTTTGTGAAATTACTTATATACTTACATTTTTATAATTAATCTTTCTTACAATGGTTTGTGTC